>VRYO01002184.1:6454099-6507782 GCA_009812075.1 Sialia sialis | reverse complement strand
CACACACACACAATCACACACACACAAAATCACACACACAATCATACACACATAAAGTCACACACACACATAAAATCACACACACAATCACACACACTCACACAAAATCACATACACAAAATCACACACACACATAAAGTCACACACACATAAAATCACACACACACACAATCACACATCACACACAGGATCTCACACACACATCATACACACACAAAATTACACACACACACATAAAATCACACACACAGAGACTGAAGAAGTTGCTGCTGCTCCTTTTCCAGATGGAAAGCAGGGATTCATTCAGCACAGCCTTTTTCAGGGCCTGACTTACAAACAGAGCAACAACCTTTGCTAAAAATTAGATTGTGAACTACTCATTAATCCCTGAATAGGGCTGGACAGCTGCTGTCTGTCCAGCTATTATTAACCACACACAGCCACAAATGAAAGCAGTTTGTACAGAAAAGTCAAAGTATGAAATGAATTAAGAATTTCAAAGCTTGTTTCAATTGCAACTTCATTAAATGAAAGAGCTGGTTTCTAATCAGGTCACAGTGAAATATTCATTTCCTGGAATCCTAGCATTTAGGAGACAAAAATCTCTTTTCATTATATATATTACATACACTGACATATTTTCTGAACCCCTTAGACGTGTTCTTCAAGCCAGTCTGAGTCAACCAATTTATTCCACACTTTTAAAAAAGCCACTCACAGTCCAGGTCTCAGTCCTACCCTGAGGACCAGATAATGTCCATGATACCAGGAGTGCCTAATTGGGGATGGGATTAAAGAATGGCTTATTAATTGAGGAAGGAGAGGACAAGAGGGAAAAAAGGTATATTCAAAACAGAGTTATAGATAAAAGGAATAGCTTACTTGTTGTTTCAGTCTTGTGTGCTTTTTTAACACAAAGATCTTTTATAAAACCAGTGGAGTTAATTAAACAAAGAGCTAAACACATAGAAAATGCAGTTTTTCTGAGAAAGTATAAGATTAGCTGATGCTTGCACATGTGTTCTGTATGAGCTGAAAAGCAGAAGCATGTTCCCACAGCTGATAGCAGCCAATTTTCCCATTAAATCTAAAAGAACAGTAATATTCCATGTTTTAACTCCTTAAGACCCTCAGTGATTTTTGAGTCATACGTTTCCAAAGTAGGGCATGAAAATAACATGGAGAGAAGCTTCTGAGGAAGCCCAAAATAGGCACTGGAGTTGTAAAAGTGAAAGGAGGACAGGTATTAAATAAACAATGCACAGAAGGCAGGAGCACACGGGCCCTGCTCAGGATGACACAAGGAGACCAGAGAGGAAAAAATGGCACAGAAGTTTTGAAAAGAAACAGTGCATTGAGGAATTGACCACAGTGTCTCCATCCCTGTCTTTACCTCTGGGGTTTCACAGATGTGAGGACTTTGAGGCATAAATAGAATTAGTGATTTCAGGAGGTGTGTTGTTTTACTCTAGCAATTGGTTATGAGCTTGTCATGCTTTACAACTGAGAAGAACAAGTGTCTATAGATGTACAGAGTCTGGAATTACACTTTGTGCCTTCCTCCCTAGATGAAACACCCAAAAAAAAAAAATCTCATTTGGGAGAAGGCTGGATTAGAGAATTTGAGGAAAGATTGCAGCAATCTCAGGAGGCTGGAACAGAGCAAAATTCCAAAATGTCACAGGACAGCTGGTAAGTCCAAGAGGCCTCTGGCAGGAGTGGCAGACACTTGGTACCTCACAGAGAGGCTTTTACAGCAATCAGCAGAGCTTTAGGATTTTTTTTTTCCAGCAATGTGATAAATAATGTCCATGAGGGCCATATCTCAGTTACCTCGTAATCAAACTGAACAACAGCACTTAAGTTAATTCATGCAGCTGCCATGCCCAGAGAGGAGATGACACAACAATATGGAAATTAAAAGTGTGATTGCTCAGAAGAACAGTTAACAATAACTTTCTAAAAATAATATCACGTTTTTTAATTGTACTCTCAGCTAAGAAAAGCTAACAGAGATGGATTAATTTAGTCTCCGACATCTCCCCTCCCCGAGGACTCCTATGAATTATCTGTCTCATTCTGAAAAGGATATTCTCCTGCTGGGACTCACACTACAGGGATGGTGAATCCTGGATCACCCTCAGGAGCATCCAAACCTAACCAGGGAAATAATTTCTGTGCATTGCACCTCTTGCACCTTTGCTGTCACAGACTAGGACTGGGTTTATTTTCACAAGTCCTCTATAAAAGTGAGGACAGAGATAAGAAGATGGGGAAGAAGATAGGAAAGTTCACCTTGCTGTAGATCAGGAAGCTCCACCCTTGTAACAAGGTGCCTTTTGGGCACAGAATTGGAGGGAGTTCCCACAGGCCATCCATAAAGGCAGGACAGACATGAGCACAGGTTTCTGGAACCTGCTGAGTATTCCCATTAGTAGGAATTAAGGTGTTGATCAAAGTTCCATTAGTCACTGATTTTCATAATGAACCTCTTGCTTTGGAATTCATAATTTCTGTACAAATTGCCTGTGAGTAAAACCAAACCACACAGAAATGAAAGGCAGCATTTCATCCCATGCAAGCATTCATGTGGAAGGTATGAGACCCCAAATATTATCGCTAAAATGTAATTGGGATTATCCCACTCAGCCCAGAAGCATGCCAAAATATCCCTCTGACAAAATATGAGCCCCAAGAAACAAACTAATTTACAATCAGGGACAAAAAAGATTAATTGCTCAAAGACAGGAGGAACCAGGTAGGCAGACTTCATACAGCATCATAAAATATGCCACATAATCTATAATATAATAAAATATGCCACATAATATATAGTATAATAATATCACAAAAGAGAAAATGATTGATTTTTTTTTCAAGAACTCTATTCACACTGCATGCAAGAGAAAATAGATTGGTTTTAAAAGGTTCCCCACTACCACCAATTCTGACAACAGCAAATGTACAGATTTACCTGGCTGGCTTCTGGTGATTACTGTAAGCTGATTTTCCCTCTCCCTGGGCACTAAGCTCTTGGCTCTTTGTGTGGATGCAAGGGCTTTCAATCCTGCAGCCACTCCAGAGCAGTTTGGGTAGGTAACTATTCATGTTGGGAATAAACATTGAGAGCCACATCACAGCCTTTCAGGAACTCAGAATAGAGATTCCAGAACCTCTCCCAGGGACTGCATGACCTCAATGCCATTCCCAGTTTATTTCTTCCCCTGTGCTCAGTGGATTAATGTGGCTTGAAACCACAGGGTCTCCTTTACTCCTCTCCGTCCCGCCTGGCTGGGACAAAGTTTGTCTCACATTTTGGGAGAAATTCTTATTCTCCTTTCATTCTTTTGTTTTCCATCCCCAAATTTAGCCAAACTTTACTGATTCCTCTCTGGCCACGGCCCTGGGTCTGATGTGGGGCCTGACAGAGGAAGGATTCTGACACATCAGAATCAGTCCTTGGTTCTGTGACAGACCCAATTGAAAAATGGAAATATTTTAACAGAATTACTCCTAACTCTGTTACCATTCCCATCAACATTCTGAGAAAATAATCTGTTTTTCTGCAATAAATGACATTCAGTGACAATTGGAATCAAAGAGAACATTGACTGCAAGCTTTGAAAAGTACATTGGTAGAGTACAAAACAAGCCACATATGATTAAATCAGCAATGTAATAGCTTTTATAGCCATCCTGGACTGTGTAGGAATAAACCCATGTAGATCTTCCAGTCACTGTTGTTCACAAAGCCCATGAATCCAAAGAATTTTTGTTCAATATAATTTAATTGCACAACATGTTAGCCCCACTGTCACCCTGATCATGCCTTCAATACATCTCACAGGATTAACATACTTATAATGAATTATTTATTGCCTTAAACAACTCAGAACAAAATACAACTCACTAAAAAGAAGCCTGAAAAGTGGAAATTTATATAGCTATGCAAATTTATGTAAATATAAATATATAAAAATAAAATTAAAAATTGTTTTCTCTCATATACTGAACAAAATCTCTACATAAAAGTTTTTAAAACCAAGTTTATATTGTCAGAAAATGTTTCAGGTTGACTCTGCAGAAATTAGCACAGGAAGCAATGAAATCCCATGCTATTTCTCAGGGGTACACAGGAGTTCAGAAGCTGGAGAACAACTTCCTGTTTCTATCAAAGGACTTGAATTAATCAACTCATTTCCCTGTGCCTAAAATTATTTCTGTGGCACTTGCATCTTTACTATCAGAAGTCCACAGATAAAACACATGCAGCAGAAGGATTAATTTTATTAGCAGGAATGAGGAAATTGCAAACAGCTTCCCCCTCCTCTCCCTCCCCACCAGCAGTGCCAGGACTGCATTTCACCTGGTGTTTATCAGAAATTATTATTAGCAGACACAGTTCTCTTAAGCCATAATTCTTAGGCTCCATTCTGTGCACTTTGTCCTGGTTTGGAGGACAGGTGTCTGCTAAGAAAGGCAGGAGTCTGTCTTTGAAATGGAGAATGGAAACCCCCTCCCTCCAAATTATTAAAATTTTGAAATCAAGGGGCTCTCAGGCAAAGATATGGCAATCAGGAATAACAGATTTTAACTAGGGAAATTAAAATAGAAATATAGTACTACAAAGAAACAAACCCCAAACACTGAGAAAGTCAGAGCACAACCTGACACCCGTCAGTCAGTCAGGGTGGTGGCAGCAGTGCCATTCAATGGTGGCTGCATCCTCCTGCAGTGACAGATGTGCTTCAGTTGGAGCAGTGCTCCTGGACAAGGTGCAGTTTCCCTCCAGAGGTCCAGTGGTGATGTGGAGAGGTCTGGTTTTCCTCTGGAGTCCAGGAGAAAAAGGGCTCCCTTAGTGTCCCAAAACCTCTGTTTTTATCTTGGTAAGAAATGTTTGGCTCTTCCCCCTGGCTGGAGCATCTCCCCATGGGATGCAGTAATTTTATCAGTGCCACAGTGGGACTCAATGGCCATGAGCAGAAGAGAACTGCCTGCAGGAAGGATGGGTTGTGAAAAGATAAAGAACACTGCCCCACCTGGTTTCAATGGATGGATCATTAGCAGAGAATATCTCCCACAGAGATCAGGATCACTGCCCCACCTGGTCTCAACAGATGGTCATAGAATAGATAATTTTGATCATCCTGCATTGCAACCCAAGACACGCTTGAAACTCCTGCTCAAGGCACTGGGAGTTTGGGGACAGCAAGTGTGATGAGCTTTAATATTTCCTGTCAGAATGGCAGGAACAGCAGCCAGGTCCCACTGACAGTCAGGAAAGAACTCCATTACCTGAGTGCTAGCAGGATCTTACTCCTTTTAGGCTCAACTTCCAGAAAGAGACATGGTCCTTTATTGTGTGCATTTGGAGAATTGGAGCAGAAGGGGGCTTATTTATTCATATTGTCCATGTAATGCCTCAGAGTGCTCAGAAAAATAAAAAGGGGCTCCATTTGAGACACACTGCTCTCTGAATTTTGGGGAGAGAAATGTATTTCTTTGGATCAGGCTCTCTCCTGTGAGTAAGTGCTAGCACATGTTGGAACTGCAATGCCTGATATTAACCCTCAAAACTGCTCCACTCTTTGGATGCAATTTCCATTATGTAGAAAAAAAACAATCTCTTCCACACATACTGTGATCAGCCAGAGACTTAATGAAGATGATTTTCTGTATAGATTATAGATATAAATTGGTACCAAATCCTGTCCCCTGAATGAGTTATATTTCCTTGCTTCCAAGAAAATGTCACAGCTTCAACTGCACTATTTTCAGATCATAAAGCCCCAGATTAATTCTTTCCTAAATACAGTTTTAATGTCATTAAAATTTTCATACATTGTGCTCTATGTCATAGGGCAAATTAGCAGAGGAGGAATGACTTTTTTGGTCTGAGGCATACTGCATCTAGCTTCAAATTTTGTTTGAACCAAAAACCTCAAATGAAACAGAACAAGTTAAATAGGTAGCAATAAATTCCTGTTGATTTCCCCGAGGATATAATCTCAATTTAAAAGGTCTATGATTTTTAATGTTTTGCAGATGGCCTCTTTTACAGATCTATGAAAGTACTATTATTATTTAGAAATACTAATAAAAGTTATTAATATTTCCCTGCTTTTTAAGAGCACTTTTGTTCCCTCTCAGACTATGCCTTATGTTTTTCTTCCCTAGTATGCAGAGTTAATATCTAAGCAACACAAAAAGAAATCCATCAACATGACTGGAAACCTCAGAGGTTTGGTAAGAGGATATTGAATATTTCACCCAGGGGTTGCTGCTTCCAAAGTGCCCTTGGCTGGCCAAGACTGAAACTCATTAACATTTGAGGGCTCTTCAGTGGTCTGCAAACCTGGATCTTTAAAATTCAACTTCTGGTGCAGTCAGATTGGGAGTGATAGAGGAAATTCCTCTAAACTGGATGGAATATGAACAGGAGTAAAGCACTTTTCTTGCTGGTAAGTAGAACACATTTAGTCATGCATGAAATTCAGCCATTTACACCTGGTCTTGTTTTTTGCTCAGGTAAAACAGCAATGCTCAGGGGGTAGAAGATGTCTGGCTGAACATTTCTGGGGTGCCATAAATGAAAGGAAATTGCTGATGAAGAAACTTCCCATCCATAGAGAGGATCCAGGGGCAGCAGAATGGAGATGGAGTGCCAGAAGCACTCTCAGCTGAACTCAACCTACTTTGCAAATAAACAGAATTTAGTCTCTAAGGCTGTCAGCCCGGGATATTTCTTAAGCCCTTAATTGTTTGAAGTACAGAGATATTTTATGGATGAGGAATGTAACAAATAATTGATGGTTGCAGTGCCATTGACTGCAGCAGGAGGAAGACTGGGTCCAGCATAAACTCCTGCATGCAAGATCCAGAGGCACAGATGAGTCATTAATGAAGCTCTGAGAATTTGCCCTGTGGAACCACACAGATGTCACTATTTCCTGCTGATCTCTGCCTCCCATGTGACAGCCACAAACCCAAGTCTTCCCTGGTGCTTTTTTAAATAACCTGAGGTGACTACTTGGTGAAATTTGAGAAAATTATTTATATTCCCACCTCATTCTCTTTTTTAATATCCTAATGTCAGATGTCCGTGTGCCTTTGCTACCTGGAGCACCAGAAGTCAGTGGCAGCTGGGATTTTCCCTTCCCTCAGGATTAAGTCCTTTAGCTGCATCTCAGGGAGAGGAATAAAGCTCCCTAATTGTGCTTATGGATTATCTGAATATATTTGCTCTGTGAAATCAAACAAGCATCTCAGCAGTATCTTGAACACAACTTTAAAGACTCTTGAAAATCTGAATCAAATTATTGGGGGATTAAAACCACAGTGAACAGCAGTTAGCAGATCAGGGGAATAGTTGTTTCCATTAATTCTTGGAAATACTAAATTTTTGGTAGGAAAGTTTTTGATACCCTCAGGGCTTTGTCTGCTCAAATTTCAATGAACAACTTTAGTAATAGAATTCCATAGGGAACTCACAAGCCTCTGCTCTTAAGAGTTAGGTAAGAAAGGAAAAATAAATCACACTAAATAAGGTAAATTCCTGAGTTAATTAAAATGTTGGGTTTTTTTAATGTACTGTTGAATTTGCTTTTTAAAATACACCCCTTATAGTTACAGGTTTAGAAACAATTAAGTCAGTTTGTGAATTTTGTTTAGGAACAGATGCAGCTGAATATGTAAAGGATGAGAAAATAATCACTGGAAGGAATAGTTCTCACCCTATAAGCAGTTCACGGTATATTAAATATCAGCTGCCACATTTTCCTCCTCCTTACCTATTTCCTTCCTAATATTTGCAGAACTATGTCAGGCATAATATCTTTATACTAACAAAGTAAGAAATTAGTTTCTCCCTATTCATGAAGTTCATGGTTTTAATCATAAGTATATTAAAATATAGATGGAGCTCCAACCACTGATCATAAAGATGAAGATTTGTAGGACAGGTTCAGCAAATAGTTTCTACACCAATCATGGCATGAGAATACCTTCTGGGCCAGATCTTTCACTGGAGAAACGAGAGGCCACATCCTTCCCTCTCATCCCATTCCTGCACCACCTCCTTCCTGCCATTCCCTAATTCCATTCCACAAGATTCACCTTGTTGGTCTCATACATCACAAAACCCCACTGTAGCAACTGGCCACACATTTACAGAGCACATATCCTTCCCAGGAACTCAGGTTCTTTGCAGACTCTATTTTATGGAATCATTTTGTTCACAGCCAGTTCTGCAAGGATGCAGAGCATATAAATACACTCATATAGTTATATATAAATAGAAAGCAGCTGCACATCACACTGAAATTTAGGAGAGTAAGAGAATAATTCAAATGTTTCTTTGCTAGAAACCCTACATAAAAGTACAGTTGTTGAAAACAAACTAAAAAATACAACCACAGAGAAGTTGCTGTTAATCTGGCATCAGAGGAGCCCCAAGAAGTTGTACTAGTTTATGTGGGTTTATTCACACCTTGTCTGATACCAGAATAGCTTTCTGCTGTAGACAAGCCCTTAAAACAATGAATACCATGGGGAACAGAGAGTTTTACTCTCCCTTTGTGTTGTTACCAGTGTTTTAGGGGCTCATTCATGGTTGGTAGCTTTAAAACCACCATAATAAACACAACACTTCTGGGCTGGCCATTGTGATTGGCACAGAGAGGGGAGGAATCAGTAATAAACTTGTATTTCAGGATAGCCCAGCTCATCCAGCTGAGTGCAGCTGTGCCACAGTCACAGGGCAGGTCCCGCAGTGCAGGGTGGCACCTGTGTGACATCCCTGTCCCTGGTGTGACATCCCTCCAGTGGGGCACAGCTCATCCAGAGCTGCACCTTCTGCATCCCCTTCCCTCCCCACCAAGCTCCTCTCCCTGGCTCTCACACAGACTGCAATTATTTAAGGTTTGAATCTGCCAAGGCCATTGCTCAAGGCTGAATGTGTGAGTGCATGGATTCAGTTCTGCTATTTCCACAGGAAAATGTCACTGCACTGCCCAGCCCCGAGCTCTGCTCAGGGCTCCAGCAGCAGAACTGCCACTGTCACAGCAGACAGAGACTTCTTCACTCAGGACTTGCCAGCTGGCAGGTAACCAAGGAACATTTCCTTACCCTGGGGGACCAAGCTCACATGGTTTGATATGAAAAGAGCTGCTTTGGATGGTTATGGCTCCTCCTGGACCAGAAAAGGTGAAGCTACATATGAAAAAAGGTCCTTCCGGAAAATCTTTCAGGTTCCAATCTGCCTACATTTCCTTCTTATAAGCAATTTATTATTTGATTTCAGTCCTGCACATTCCTTCTAATTTGCCTGATTAAACTGATGTCTGAAACTGTAAGGCCTGGACAACTTAATACTGAATCCCATGTACATTATATTTCTCGATTATTTTTTTCTCAGTGCAGCAACTGAAAGATGTATTTAGTCAAAAAAGCCCAGCCACCTCCCTCTTTATCTAGAAATGACTTTGATGTTTGTGGATAAAAGCTTTCCAGTGTCAGTGAAAACCTTGCTATTCCAGTTCAAGGGGAAATTCAAACCCTTCCCTCCTCCTGAAGCCACTCACAGCTCTCTGGATTCTGTTTCATCACCAGTCAGGAGAATGTTCTCCAGGGCTCATAAATCTTTTAAGGGGTACTTTACCTCTGTCTGCCCAGCAAGGTGTCCAGAGGCTCAGGTACAAAACAACCAGGATGGGTTTTCCTGCACATGCACAAACCTCTCTAGCCACACACACGAGCTGAGGGTCAGCCTGTGCTGCTGATGGGCTCAGGGGGTGTGCAAGATGAAATGCAGTCTTTTCTACCACGTCCAGTTTGAAAACAACATTTTTAATATGATGCGTTCGATTTGTTTAACATCCGAAACAAAACCAAACTGAAATATTCTAACCCCCTAATTTGTCCCTTTCTGACTCGCTCATTCTTCAAGCCATTTGTCAGACTCTCACTTGCAACTAACACAAAATAGCTAGTCTGTATTTAGGGGGGAAAAAACCCAGTCAAACAAACAAAGAAACAAAAGAAACAAAAAACTCCAACACCAAACTCTTCCATAAGCTATTGAGTAGGCCACAAAAAGCTCTATAAGGCTCATGCTTATCCTTTCCTTTTGCATCCTTATCATATCCTTTTGCACTTATCTTCCATCTTCTATTTCCATGTAACAGATTTAAGAAACACCAGAAGATAACTGAGTTGTGAAATGATATCTGGGATGCAGTGGGCAGTGGGCAGCCTCACGTTAAACTCAAAGTTTCCCTCATCACCTCTGTGGATAACAAGCAAGAAGGATTTTGGAATGTGACAGAATATCAACATCAGCCCCTGATACAAACCCTGTGAACATGGAGATTTCCAGCATGCTTAGACTTTAAAAGAGCAGGCAATAATGGGCCCAGGTAAAGGAATTCTGGCAGGGCCAGCTCTGTTTAATTTATGAGCTCAGTTATTTGCCTTAGTTAGCATGCAGCCACAGGGAGGGAGAAGACCTTGATTATTTGCCTGTCTAGGTGCCGAGAACTACATTGAGCTGCTAATCCCAATATTAGACTGTACCTTTAGACCTCTATTTGCTTACAAAAGAAAAAGAAAAAAGAAAGGGGAAGGTGAATTGGACGACTTCCCAAAAACCAGAGAGATAATTCTTACTTGAATACATTTCTGCATGTCCTGGCTACCAGTAGCATGCAAAAAATATTACATATTTCTATTTTACTAAAATTCTTGGATTGTTCCGGAGAAGGCTCTGCATTGCTGGGTAAACATTTGCCACTTCCATGAAGAAATTACATAAATTTCTGGGAAGAGCACAGACCCTGGCTAGATGCAAGACGCGACTCCTTCAACACAGGTTAAGGGAGGAGCAAAATTGCACAAATATGAATGTACTGAGAGAAACAGAAAAAATGTATCCTACCAAAACATCAGTCATTAAATACACAGCGAGGCAATTTCTGTACAAACTCCAAACCAGGCTGCAGCATCCAAGCAGCATCCACTGCTCACAGTGATGGGATCTGTGCCTCAGCCAAGGCCAGACTATTTGCAGGGTGGATCAGCTTAAAAGTGAAAATTAATTTGCCAGGTGAGAGTCCTCATTTGTAGCAAGCTGATATTCCCCAAGTGCCAAACACAAAGAATTGCAGCTGTTGAGCCTAATCCCCATTTAGTGAACAAATCTCAGGCGCTGTTTTGTGGCTCCTGTTTTGGATCTGGATCTGGTGACAGGGCTGCCTCACCCTGTCCTGGCTGCACACTCACTGAGGAGCTTCCTCATTTCTGTGCCAGAAACAAATGCACTATTGCTCAGTCTACCACCTTTGGAAAAAAAAAGGTTTGCTGGGCTCAAACAGGAGATAAAAACCCTTCCTGATCTTCCCTGTGAGAGCACAGCCCAGACCCAGTCTGCTTGTCTGTGCACACCAGCAGCTTTTACTCTGGAGCATCTCCTCCTCAGGCTGTTTGCTTTGCTTTGCTTAAATTCAGGGATCCCATAAACCTAAGGAGGTTTCCCATTGGAAATTTCAGAAAAGCTGAGGAAGCTCTGTGTCCAAATACCACCAGAATTGTTGTTCAGCCTTTAGAAACTGCAGCCCATTTCCTTTAGAAACTGCAACCCATTCCCTTTAGAAGCTAAAGCCCATTCCCTTTAGGAACTGCAGCCTACTCTTCCTCTTGCTCAGAAGACATGGTTGTGTTTCTCAAGTGGCTTCCATAAATTCTCAGGCATCTATAATAAACACAACCTCCAGGTCTCTCAGTAGCTCCATGCTCCCTGCTCCATTCTCTTCCATTCACTTGTGCTAAACAAATAAAGGCTTCAGTAGTTGATTTGTTCACTACTACTAAGTTATGTTTGGCTCATACTGCAAATTATTTGATCCTACCAGTTCCCAGCTGCTGCAGTTTCAGCTTCTCTATTCTCTCTCCATGTCTGTTTGAACTGAAAAGCTCGTGACCACTATGCCTTAACTCTTATTATTTTTTACCAATGCCCTGGATGCATTTCTTATTGCTTCCTGCTGAATTTCTCTTGCATTTTCCTAATGCTCAGACCTTGTACCATGTCACTGTCTAATCCTAGGCAAAATGACTTTAACTTTTGTTCCCTAACTAACAAGAAAAGCAAGTTCTCTGAGCCAAACTTCCTCCTAACTTACCCAGAGGTGCTGGTTCCCACAGCCCCATGGACACTAAAGGGGGACACAGCACAGCCTCACCCCCAGCTGCTGGCATTGGCACTTTACTGGGTAGCAGATAATAGGTTGTGATAATTCTGTATGAAAAATTCAGATAAAAAATAAATGGTTTGTTCTATGTGCAGTTTAATTTGATTTGACTATTTTTTGGATAATTTGATCAGCCACTTTATTGTACTGCTCTATTTACTGATGTTGCCCTGGATTTCTTGCTATTAGAGCTGCCATAATGAAAGTTTGGCACCTGATTAATTTTAATAGTTTAGCAGGGTACCTGAGGATAATAAGATAAATTTTGTCCATTTGGTTGTAAAGATTTCTGAAGTAAAACTTTTGTTTGCTGTAGTAGAGCAATAGCTGGGTGAAATAGTGTTTTCTAAGGGAACCACTCTCAGCTGATTGTGCAGCTCGGCGCAGGAGTCCCAGACAAACATGGTACAACATCCCAGCTCTGAGATCCCTCACACTGCATGCTGATTTCGATTTGAGAAGACTTTGTGGCTGTAGCTGCAGTTTAGAGTCGATTTGGCGGGCAGAACTCCAGGAGGTGAGGAGTCAAGAGATCTGGACCTCACTCCCAGCTTTTTCCCAGCCACTTTTCCCTCCTGTGCCTCAATTTCCCCAGCTGGATGCGCACCATGTCTCTGATTTCCCCTGCACAGATCTGTGTAAGTGCTCATTACCATCAGCTCTGGCAGCAGGGTGCTCCAGGAGAGTCCATCTGCAGGGGAAGTGCTGCCTAATCGGCTGCTGAACACCCAAATACTCACCCAGGAACCCTTCCATTGAACCTTCAGACCTCCTGTGAGCTGCAAACATCCCAAGGGGACACGCTCTTCCAAAATGGAGAGAAGGAGGAAAGAAAAGAGAGAGGAGAAACTTTCTAAATTTCTCTTGCATTATCCTAAAATCTGCTTCAGAAACATTATAATGTTTCCTTAATATATAAAAATATAAATATAAATATATATACAGTAATTTCACAATTATAAGCTGCACCTGATTATAAGCCACACCTCCCAGTAGCCAGGCAGACCACAGGATTTGTTCATATATAAGCCGCACCTGAATATAAGCCGCACTTTTTTTTTTCTTTTTTTTTTTTTAAAGCGAGGATCCATGTGTAACAAAGTAACAAGTTAGTAACAGAATCGCTGCCAGCGCGGGGTTTGGTGTCAGGTTCTCAAGTTGCAAACAGTTTTCATAGACTATGAAGCCTTTAAAGGCAGCCCCAGGCGCCCTCCCTGGCTGGCTCTCACTTCCGGGTTGGCATTTCACTGGGATTTGTCCATAGATAAGCCGCACCTGATGATTAGTCACACAACTGGGGTAGGTTGGATTCTTCAATGAAAAAGGTGCGGCTTATATTCGTGAAATTACTGTATATATTTTAATATAAATATAAAAATTTCTCTAATATGTCAGCTTGTATCTGGAGGTTATCCCTGCTTCTGTTGTGACTTCCCTGCTTGGGAGCTGGGCTGGAGAAAGGATGTGTTTGCTGCATTTGTGGGATGGACAGATCAGGCTCTGGAAAGAGGAATTAAAAAAAAAAACCTTGTTCTCAGCTCTCTTTCAAGCCACTTAATTTGGAATAGAAATAATTTAGCCTGAAATGATTAATCAATGCACTCATTATACTTGCATGGTTACTCCTTAGCACCAAAGGAAGTAAACAAGAGCCTGCAGGATAGCATGAAAGATGAACAACCTTATACCTCAAAACTACAAATTAATATATTAAGTGAACATCAAAATCTCTCAACAGAGACAATATTAACTCAACCCACACAAAGCAGCAGGCAGGATGAAGGCAATAGTGCATCTGTTCTAATATTTCACAGTGCAGATCTTCACTTACTTGCCAAAATTCTATTAAAATTTAAAGGGAGTTGCAGGATTTGGTGTTGACATAATGAAAAACCATAGTTAACTCCATTTAAAAAGCATAGTTAATTCTATGTAAGAAGCACATCTATTTAATGCAATTCATATCAGTTTTTGCAGTGATGGGTTGGTTCTTTGTGTTAAATTCAAAGGGTGTTTTTTAAAAGGTCACCTGAAACTTTAGAGAAACTTCACACAATTCTTCTACCAAAAGCATCAAAAATATTCTTTCACACTGACTTTTTCTTATTTCCTATACATATTTGTTCAGTCTAAATTCCTACAAACATTCACTTATAAAGTAATAATTAATAATTTCAATATAAATTTCTCTTTTCTCCCTGCTCTTCATATCTATCTCTTTTACAAATTGAATTACTTTAATTCCAGTAACAAATATAATAAAATAAGTAACGAGAATAAGACAGAAAATTAGAAAATATGAGTTTAGATCTTAAATTGGCACTAATTTAAAAATTCATCCACTTATCTAGACCAGAGTTGAAAAGTTTAATGGAAGGATAAACTTCCCAGTTTTATCAGTCATATGTTGGTACATGATGAGAAGACACCAAGTGTATATCTCAATATACAAATCTCAGCAGCTGAGCAGGAAAACAAACTCTTATTTCTCACCATATCAATTTATTCCCTGGAAATGCCAAGGGAACTGCTCAGATCCAGGTGATGGTAAAGCAGAGCAACACAGCAAACCTCAGAGAGGAAATTATCAATAATTCATCAAAAGGCCATTCACTTGAAGAAAAAGCATTGAAATAAGTGAGCTTCTTAAAAAACAAAGCAAAAGCAGAATTTTATCAAATTGGTATTTTCAGCCACATTGGGTAAATTATGTCCAAAAGTCTCCAATTCAGAAAACTGTCACAGAAGTATCTCCAGAAATCTGGGCTAGGATGGTTGAATTTGCTTGTTTTCTTTTAATTTTTGGTTAGCTGTGGTTGTTGCGAGGTTTTTGGTCTGTTTGGTTGGTTTTGTTTGTTTTTTTCATTAGTTGTTGTGGCTTTCTCTTTTCAGGGCTCCAGTTTTTAGTTTATAGCTGGGCTTTGGCCACATTTTCAAGACTGATCTTTTGGTGAAGACTGGGGCAACCAGAAAGATTTGGGGAGACAGGGAGAAAGGATGCATGATTTGAAATGGAAAACCTGAAAGCAGGAATACTCTTTACACCTCAGTAAAACACTCAAAAATCATAAATTTCAAGGAAAAACAAACAAACAAAAAAAACCACTTATAATTGCACAGGAAAGCTGTGGGGGGAAAAAATGAAGAATTAATAAAAGCCCAAATGCACTCCACACTGAAGGGATTCTCTCAGTCCTTTACCAACTTCCCAAGGGATCATCCCTCCCATAATGAAAGCCTCATCAAATTGTTTTGGTCATCAAATCTCACAAAGAGACAAATTTCAGCACAGCAGCCTGTCCTCACTATTCAGAGTCGAATCCTACCTGCATTATCACACCTGATTTCTCTCTGCTCCAAATGTCAGTGCAGAAATAACTGCACCAGCATTTACAACAGGCAAATAAAACCAAACAATGCTGCCATCACATCACTACAGTCCCCAAAAGAGCCACAGCCAGGCAAAAAATGGAAGGGAAATTTTCAGTGCGCATTATAAACTGCAACAGGGCCTCTTTGGGGTTTATTTATTTTTAAAAGATGGAGGGCTCTGAGTAGACAGAACTTGTTGGGACACCTTGGGGTGTTTCAGAGAAGCCAGCTTTACCCTGGCCATGCCCCTGAGGCAGCGGAGAAGCAGCTCCTCCTGAAGGTGATTTGGAAAAGGAATCCCTGTTCCCAGATCCTGGCAGGTTTGGGATACTCCAGCTAAACCACATGCTGCTGTTTGTCTGTAATTCCAGCACACCTACCCACACCAACTGTGCTGAAATGCTCAGCTTTCCTTGAAATGATCTCTCATTCTTTGCAGCAGGCAAATCCATCAGTGGATGCAGTGGAATCTGCATCTCTGGAGCTGGGGACATGACAAACAGCACAGAGTACATGGCACTGCCTCCTCTGCCTGGCAAGAAAAATAAATATTTGCTCCTTTCCTTTGTCCCAGTAGGACTGGGAATGTGAAATATTTGCTGTAAGATTTATGATGGCAGCACGATTTTCTCTCCACCAAAAGACAAAGGTTGGTGCATGAATAATCTATAGCCACCACAAAAACTCCTGACCAACACAAAATCAAGTCTCTTACATAAGTAAAGGAGGGGGGAATGGTTCTCAGCAGTTCACAGAGTAGAAAATGTCAAATCACTGTTCAGAATAAACCCTATTCACCTGGAAACTATCCAATTAAACATCTGACAGATGCTGACAAATGTTGTGTCCCCCTTCCACAGCAGCTGAATCTTATGAGCTGCAGATTTGTATTTTTGAGCAGTCTAGCAGAGTCCTGAAATTCATCTCCTCCACAATTCTTTCACAACTTTGTAACTGAGGGCCACAAATAAAGCTATAAGCCATAACATACTTCCTCATCTTTTTTTTCCCTTAATTTAGGTGTAGCATCTCATCCTCAAAACTTACCAATTCACAGGGATGAGGGCAATCCAAAGCCCTGGTACTGTAGTCCACAGCAAAAGTCTTTACACACATCATGCCCTAAGCAATTCCAACCTGATTTTGGGCTCAGCAAGGAGCAGAGGGCAGGGTTTGTATCCACTGAAATGATCGTAAAGAAATTAGGATTTTAGTTAAAAGTTAGAAGAAATGGAGCTTGAGATAGTTACCTGAAATTTAAATAATTGAATGCCTGTTAATTTATGTTTGCTTAGCTGTGCTTGCAATGGGAAAGGATGAAACCAGTAGGTAGGTCCAAAGAACACAAACAATTGCAACCAGAAACTCATTCTTTGCAAAATTGGAGTTGCCCCAAAATCCATTTGTATTGTCATTGATAGAAAAGGTCGAGAGTTCAGGGCGAGGAAGACTCGCCTTACTTCCTCCTTTTCAGACCCCTCCCCACAAAAACGACCCCAGACTTAATTCAAGAAGCCAACCACGCTGCTTAATTGCCATTCAAGCTAATTACCATGGGAAGGGGGATGGGAGGGGCTGGTATTATGAATATGTATTTGTTTGAACCTTTTGTCAATAAATAGACTCTGTGACCACCTGTAATTTTGCAGTGTGTATTAGAGGGTTACCCCACGCTGCTGCCCAGCGCTGAATAAACATACACTTTGTAACTTTAAATTGTTAGAGAGTCTTTTGTCTGTCACAGTGGAGTGTGGGTATTAGACCAATACTCATATTTTGGTAAATCATCCAGATCCTCCCTGTGTACAGGGTGTGTCCATTTGTCCTTTCCCACGAAAAAGCTCCATCCCCACCCCGCATTTTGAGCTACAATTCATGTTCTGCTGCTTGAAGCATTCCCTTGTCCATCACTGTCCTACAGGGCACAGTAAGATCCTAATAAACAAATTTTGATAGATAACTTTTGTATTGAGCCAAATCTCAGCACAAATTTAAAAAATCTACCCTTCAAGGCATTTAATTTCAATCACAGAGCCCATGTTATTCCTAAATGAACTCATGAAACTCAAAAAGGGAATTGCACCCCACTGAAATTGTGACAAACCCCCCTGAGCTCTGAAGCTGTAAAGAGCTTCCAGTTTTCCATCAAGCTCTTCCAGCTCATCCCACTGATGCCAGACCCACAGTGAACTCCCTCCGTGGGTTGTGGCTCCTGAGGTAATGTTTCACTCTGAACAGCACAGATAGAAAGGAAGTAGGAACTCCTGTAAGCAGCAGGTGTTAATTATTCTACTTGTATAGAATAGCAATAAATTAATCAAATCTCTGGGTACTTCAGCAAAGTTGTGGCCAGCTCTAACAAGACTTTATGTGCCCTGAAAGCTCTCAATGCAGAATGGCAACCTGACTTTGAAACTGCCAGTTCAAAAAGCAGCCAGATTAAAAAAGCAGCTTCCTGCCATTTTCCAGTTTCATTAAAATCTTTGTCTTTGGAATGAGACATTAGAAATGAAATGCTTAATATATTCATGAAATACAACGCAGCCTGTTTGCCATGGTGACCTTTTCAGCATTCTGTGTTTCATATTTTGATAAGCCATGTAGTGGTAAGAAATCTCTCCCGCAGCTTTTGCCAGCAGCCCTGCCTGGGAGCCCTCCACGCCACCCTGTAAAGAAAAATAATGCAGGAATGTCAACAAGCAGCTATTCCAGAGCAACAGGATCTCACAGGATCTCACATTTCCTTAAACTCTGCAGAAGGCTGGAGCGCAGGTTTTACAGCACACAGGGACTCTTTCCTCCTGCAGCCTTTATTAAAAACTGCTGCACCAAAGGCAGCAGCAAAAAACCAAGCAAAGATAAATTTATTGGGAAAACCAAAGCTACAATGCACTCTATTTTTATGCTCTTACAAGGATTTTGAACTTGGGAATGTTTGTACCCACTTAAACCTCCTCTACATGCACAGGCAGAAAACCAAATGGAATAGGTGAAATGTAAGCACAGACACAAAATCTGGAAGTGTATACCTTAAAAAATAAACATGTTCTGACTAAAAATTGGTCCAAAATCTTTCAGGCTTTGTTGTAGAGCACAGATAATTGCTTCAAGTTCAAGAAATGGTATTATGGTCTCAAAGAATTGTTAAATCCTTTGCAGATTATTATGGAGATGGAGATGTAATCTGGAATGTGGCTATTCTGTTTCTCTATCCATTCTATTTTTCAGTAAAATACTTATTACAAAAAAATACCAAAAAAATGAAACCACAAAAACCCAAACAAAATCCAAACAAAAACCAAACAACAATACCACCCCAGGAAAATAATCTGTATTTTCCCAAAATTTACATGAAATGCAGAATTTAATCACTAAAATAACAAGAAACATTGAAAATAACATGACAGCCGTTTTACAAATTGACAGAAGACATTGAAATCCCATTCAGAACTGACTTTGTTACTGATGGTGACTTTAAAAGGCTCTGCTAGTTCAAAAAGAATTACTGTTCTAAACCTGTTGCAGAATTAAGAATTATAAATACACTCAGACCTTAAAGTTAAATATTTGACAATATTCCTCCTTATTTTCAGCCCAGAGTTGAGCCTGAAAGGCTGAGCCTTTTCCAGGACTGGCAAGAGGCACCCAGACCCAGCTAACTCAAACAGGAGCTGGTGTTAACATGAGGTCAAGAAAGGAGAATTTTTGGGTAGGTGCAAGAAATGGGCAACTGAAGAAACCTGGAAATGAGTAGCCCTGCTTAATTAGAAAACAGATTCTTAAATCCTCAGTTTCAAAATCCATCACTCCTACTGACATCCCATTCTTAAAATTCAGTTTTTAACATCACTTTATGGGGAAATGCTTAATAGACTATTCTCTATTGCATTCAATTTGTGAATTTCTATCCAGAAATTTACATTTCCTCAACATGGGCCACATCAGCCTAATTCAGAAATTATCATTGGGAGGTTGGGTTATCCTACTCACCTCCACATAGCATACATGCACTTTTGGATGGGGTTTTTTGGTGTTTTTATCCTTCTGTTTTACAATAAATCTTGATTTCTAAATCTGTGTGCATTTAAATTCAGACCCTCATTACTTGCATCAGCAAAAGTGTTTCACATTTAATTATTTGGCACAGGCTGTCAAACACAGAGACACATTTGTAGCGCCTCGATTTAAACATATGGATGGCAACAAAACTAAAATACCACTGGAAGAAATTCTGAGTAAAGACTTTCTTATCTAACACAAGTCTACAGTGTGAAGCCACAATTTTATTATTTAGTTTTATTGTTTTAAATTCAATAGAACAAAGTGGCTACTTGATCTTGCTGATTTAATAAGTTAATAAAGTCTTCTGGCAAACATATACTTGATGTATCGTGGAACACAAAAGCTCCTTCTCATGTTGAGGAAAGTATTAAAAAAAAATGTTCCAGGGAGATGCTGCACCCTGCACTGTACTTTATGAAGCCAATATTTACCAACAGGAGGAACTTAAGTCATTCTCTGACACAGCTTTTCTCTTGCTTTACTTGTGCTTTTACTGTGATTTGGTAAATTCTCTGCATTCCTACAAACATCTTCCTGCCCATCCCATTTCCAGGTGGGGCAGGGATTGTTCCATTTGGAACAAAATGCTGTGACGGGAGATCCATCCCTGTTGGTGGAGCATGAAGAATGAGAGAAGTTTCCTGCTCTCAGCTGGCAGAGGGAGCAAAGTTCCCAGTTCAGGTCTCTGCCAGCTGCACCCCCAAACTGTGTTTTCCTTCCCTTACAACCACACAAACATACTGATAACTAAGATAATGAAAATAATGAGCTTATCAGATGCATCTATGAAGTTGTCATGGTTTTGCTTTGGGGGTTTTGTTTATATTTTTTTGGTTTGGCCATCAGAACATGCAGGAATTCAGAACATCAGGCTATTAACAGAGCCAAAAAAGGGATAAAATTTTGGGAGACAGTCTGTTAATTGGCATTGGATGATCAAATTCTTGTCAAACCTGAAAAAGTTTAAATTTAACTAAACTATGTCTTGGTATTCTCACAGTTAACTAAACACTTTCATACAAGAGCTCCTCCTCACCAGGGAGCTGAACTTCTCTGTACTATAGCTGAAATGGAAAAAACATCTAGAATTATAGAAATATAATTCAAAAATGACATCAAACTAAAAATGGTCTGTCATAAAGACTGCTCAAAAATGGGAGGCTGTCTGTCCCCAGACTCCAGCAATGTACATGGTGCCTGTGAAATATGAAAAATGGAAAATAACCTTGAGTTGCCTCTGTCCCATCTGGCGTTTGGGGAAATACTGAGAATTTCCCAAAAAAAAAACAAAGCCCACCTTGACTGGGACTTTTCTATATGTGGTCCTTAGGGTCCTCATTATTCACAGCCCTTAGTATGTGATAGAAATTATTAAAATGAGACAATATTAGGCCAGAAATGAAAAACCAGGCAAAAGGAAAGAAAAATAGAAACAGAAGCCTTATACATCCACATGAGGAAATTAAAACGTGACTGGAAAGGAGCGAAAGTCAATTAGGGGGGAGATAATCAGAAAGAGAATTTGAAACAAGGGCTTTCATTTTCTCTGACATTGATTCTAAAATCTTGAAGTAATGAGCACAGTTCTAATGAATGTTATTTTAAAATAATTAATATATCACAACCAAGCGTGTCAGAGAAAGATGAACAAAACAGCCTTAGAAGGATTTTTTTCACTCCCTGTAGAGAAGTGCCTCATATGGAGGAAACCAGAGCTGGAGGAAGCTATAAGTATGTTTGTGAGATATGCAATAAAGCAAGACTATGAACTCCTAAGTTTAGGTGAGATAAGGCAAGAGAAACATTTGCCCTTACAGAACAATGACAATAATATAATTATATCTGCTCAGTCATCTTCTCAGGGAGGTATGCAATGTGATTAAGGAAATTTTTTGCATAAATAAGAAATAATTTCTGTAACTTTAATGACTTCAAAGAGAGGCCAAAATTAAGACTTTTGCTATGTACTACTTAGCCCATCAACAACAAAAAACCACCCTAGTTTGGCTCTCCAAGTCATGGGAATGGATGAATGAAAATAAATCCCAAAATATCCTGAAATGAAAGGAAGGAGAGGGGGGCTGAGGCAGATACTGTCCACTAAGTTCACTTTGAAAATCTTGTGTCTGCTTTTCAGCTGCCTCCAGCACCAAAGCAACAAACACCCTGGGAAGACTGGGATTAGTCACAGAGTGCATGGGAAATCTGCCCCAAATCACAGGAGATCCACGAGTTCAGTCCCCATGAAAGGATAAAGGGACTGGGAGGGGGCAAGGAGTGCAGGAGTGGGCATTTCAGACAGCTGAGAACCACTATTTAAACATGAAAGCCCAGGAAAGAATGTCTTACAGATAAAAAAACCTCACACAAGTCCAATAATCTGACTGTGAGAGGGTCAGCAGATCAGAGCTACAGATAAAGAAGTTAAGAATGCTGTGAAGACCACAGCTAATAAGAGTACACAGGAAAACACACACTCTTATCACACACAAGTTGAAATCATGACTTCTGTACTGAGCCTAAAAGCAGAGAGAACTAAGATTTTTTAATGGATTTCCATAGGCAAGGGATCAGGCCCAAGGTTGGGAAGGCAGGGGTGTGGCAGAGGGGTTGTGGGAAGGGAAGATGTAATTTTAATTTTATTTTTATTTTATTTTATTTTATTTTACTTTATTTTATTTTATTTTATCTTTTAAAATTAATTTTATTTATTTCATTTTATTTTATTAACTCCTACCTTACCTTTTTTTTTCCCATTTCCATCATGACTGCCCAATTTGATTCCATAAAAGTAATTATGGAAATGGGCTGAGGAGGTGACATCTGAGATTTCAGAATTAAACAAAAATATGCACAAAATCTTCTGCTTCCTAGAGCAGACAGCATGGGAGGCTCCCCACAGAGCCATGAAGATACCAGAAGATGAAGAAAAAATATGTTTGTACCAGCTATTGCAGCCCCTTTCCATGCCAGAGGAAAAATTCATCCCAGCCAGGACCAGACCAGGAGCCAGGACACCAACAGCACCAGGGGCTGCCACACAGCCCACATTCACTAATTTCTCCCCCTCCTTCTCTTCTCCAAATCAGGTGGTAATTTTTTTGCTGGGAAACTACAGAATAATGAAGCAGTGCAGGTGGAATTACACAAGGCAGAGGCAGCAGCTGGAACCAGGAGCAATGTCTCTGGACATCCCCACACCCTGTACTGCACAGAGAAATCTGTAATGTGAAACTGATTTACCAAAATATGAGTATTGGTCAAACGCCGATACTCAACTGTGTCATTCAAAAGACTCTCTAACAATTTAAAGTTACAAAGTGTACGTTTATTCAGCGCTGGGCAGCAGCGTGGGGTAACCCTCTAATACACACTGCAAAATTACAGGTGGTCACAGAGTCTGTTTATTGACAAAAGGTTCAAACAAATCCATATTCATAATACCAGCCCCTCCCATTCCCCTTCCCATGGTAATTAGCTTGAATGGCAATTAAGCAGCATGGTTGGCTTCTTGAATTGAGTCTGGGGTCGTTTTTGTGGGGAGGGGTCTGAAAAGGAGGAAGTAAGGCGAGTCTTCCTCGCCCTGAACTCTCGACCTTTTCTATCAATGACAATACAAATGGATTTTGGGGCAACTCCAATTTTGCAAAGAATGAGTTTCTGGTTGCAATTGTTTGTGTTCTTTGGACCTACCTACTGGTTTCATCCTTTCCCATTGCAAGCACAGCTAAGCAAACATAAATTGACAGGCAATCAATGGTTTAAATTTCAGGTAACTATCTCAAGCCCAGTTTCTTCTAACTTTTAACTAAAATCCTAATTTCTTTTTTAGGAAAAATATAATTCTACTGATGAAGGACTAAACAGGTGTTCAGATCTCATGCAAAGAGAGAAAAAAGAGCCCAAAGTGAGAAACAGGACAGAGAGAAAATTATGGTGATTAACAGGAGCATATTCTAGTAAAAAATAGATTTTAATCATAGCTATTAGGTAATGTGAGCTTATTTGAGTCTGAGACTGAGATAAAGCCCCTGAAAATATAAGTCCTGTCACAAGCCTTGAAGACTTCAATTTTTTCATCGGACTAATTACTAGATGGCAGAACTTTTTTGGTAGGTATAGCTCAAGCTGAGATGTAACAAAGTCACTTGGCTCAGTGGAAGAGAATATTTATCTGGTGTCCAAAAAGAAAGGAAAGATGTCTGTCAGAGGAAATGCCAAAAAGGTGCCAGATTAGGAAATTAAAAATATTTCAGGAAGGATCCACAAAAACATCTACCCTTTCCTTTTAAAGGTGTTCAGTATCTCTAACCCCAGGCACACACTGAGGTGGGATATTTGTCTACAGTAATTTCATGATTATAAGCTGCACCTTTTTCATTTAAGAATCCAGCCTACCCCAGTAGTGCGGCTATTCATCAGGTGCGGCTTATTTATGGACAAATCCCAGTGAAATGCCAACCTAGAAGTGAGAGCCAGCCAGGGAGGGCGCCTGGGGCTGCCTTTAAAGGCTTCTCTGGTCTATGAAAACTGTTTGTAACTTGAGCACCTGACACCAAACCCCACGCTGGCGCGATTCTGTTATTCACTCGTTACTTTGTTACACATGGATCCTCGCTTTAAAAAAAAAAAAAATTAAAAAATGCAGCTTATATTCGGGTGCGGCTTATATATGGACAAATCTCATGGTCTACCCGGCTACACGGATGTGCGGCTTATAGTGGTGAAATTACTGCAATTATTTTATTCTAATGTATTCCAAGGTGCAGGGTACAGACTTTATGAATGGGCAGGTAGGGAATGACTCTCCCACCTTCATATTGAGTCCAACACACAGGGATGCACCAAAATCATCCCAGCTGCAGCTGGAGACTGCCCAGGGACACATCCAGGATTTGCCAATAATTGTGGAAAATGCACCCAAGAAAAGCAGCAGGGCCCCACATTTCCTCTGCACACACTGGCACCCACAGAGCTTAGTCAAGGCACCAAAACTCCCCCAGCCTTAACAAAGACACTACTGGGCTCAGCATCTTCTCATCACTAGAACTTATATTTTGCTGGATTGGAATTGTGAAATTTAATTCATGGAACAACTTGGCTGAACGGAACCAGAGCTCCAAATATGCTCAATCCAAGCAGCATTTGGGATAGTTTGAGCCTGGAGTTTCTCCTTTGCTCACACTAACTGAAGATGATGAAAATTAGCTGTCGGTGCAGAGCAACCAAACATTTCTGTAAGCTTTGGGGCTTTTCCTCCTTGTTTTGTGGATGATTTTATTGGAGGTTTTAAATAACCACAGCTCACTAAATCAGTAATTGTGATAATTGTTATAATTAACTTATACTGTTAAACATTTAATTCTCAAATACACTCTGCATTGTTGTTTTGCTTTTTTTTCTCCCCAGGAAAAGCTTGATTTTCACAAAGATTATTGCTACATACTTAAATTTGAGACAATTTCTGCAGTCAGCAGGTGCTCTTCTGTCAGGTAAATTGTAATAATGAATTTACCTTCCAAGGTAAAGCTGGACAGGGCGTTTTGTTTCCCAAAATGTGACAGAAGGAGAAATCTCTCTGCTGGACCAAATGGCCTTCAGTGGAAGCACAGTACCTCCAAAAAAAATAACAACGAGCATATCTGAGCTTATTAGATCCTTGTCAATAACGGGGAGCTGCACCTGATGCAGCTGACAGCAGGGAAAACAGGATAACTTTAATAGCAGCAACAATCCAGTTAGGCAGGGAGCAGAGATATTGGAATGAGCAGCACTGCCGCACACTCAGCTGCCTTCAGCTGACTCCAGTTTTCCTACAGAGTTCTTTATATTTTGGCCACAAAATTATCACTGATACAGGGGAGCTACCCCTCTAACCCACACCAATGTCCTTTTTGTGCATAAAGTTCCCTTAGTCTGATAAGAGCCCCTAAAAAGAAGCTGTACTAATTTTGTGTTGGGATTTGTCAGAATAAGCAATTAAAAAATATAGATGAAAGAAGATATTTTAAGGCCATTATTATTGTGGAGTCCTTTGGCAGTTGTTTTTCCCAACAATTCCATCCTGTATCTTGAACTACTGGAGTTTTCCCATATTTGTCTCTATAAAGGCCCAAACCACATTTTTCCCAGCAATTTGGGACAGAATTTCCTCCTCTATAAATGTTCATTCAGCCTCAGTCTCTCTAGTAGCTTTTTCATTATTTCCAACAGTTTTTGTGCTGTTCCATTAGCTGAAAAACCCACAAAACAATATCAGCCATTAGAGAACACTAATCTATGAGCAAAATTCATGTAGAATTGTTGAAGAGAAAAATAAAATCCTCATAAGGAGCAGATTTCCTGGTTTTGATTTAAATAGTTTTAAAATACAGATGTATATACATTTTATAACTGTTTATAAACATGTGTGATAAGCTGGTAGGTTATAAAGGGCACATTACTAATAAAAAATTGATATTTGAATCTTTCATTTTCAGAAGCATGAAACAAGAGTACCCAGACTGGTGTTACCGAGTTACTCAGCACTTTACTCTGGTATTTACTGGAGATAAAGAAAATGCAACCCCCCAGAAAACAGAGTAATAACCAAACAAGCTAGAAGAGATTCTATATTTAATTGCACCCATCTAACTTTAATTTTTAATGGCGTTTCCAGCTTAAACAACTTGAATGATTCATCTTTCATCTCTCAGCAATGATGCTACTCACTTTTGTTATTTTTTTCCATCTATAGGAATATTTTACTATAAAGGAACCTGAGTTTTTCTGAATGAGTTACACAGGGATGGCATTTAGAGTTGGTGCTTAGAAAAGGAAAAATGATGACAAATATTTCATTAAACTTCATTACATTTCTGCCTTTCATGTAAGTGAACTGCATTTCTTTCTCATTGTCAGAAATACACATTTGGAATTGTACAGCGACTGCTTTCTTAATTATGATCTTGCTCAAATTCAATTGAGTTTCTCTCTGTCTCTATTTCTTCCTTTTCCTCCTGCTGCTGCTAATTAAGATAAATATATCAGAAGTGCTCTTGCTGAAGGGAAAGCTGGAGCAAGTGTCATTGGTCCCCGTGATATTTCCCATTTTGCCTTGAGCTGTCACCAATGATTTAGGACCAAGTGCCAAGGATTATATTAATCTTGATAAAATTAGCAAATACTCTGTGATGTTGACATCCTTTGGTGCTAAATGACATTCCCCTGACTGTACCATTACCACTGAGAGAAAAACACTCTTTTTTCCTCTGAGGATAGCAAATGAGGGCATAAAGTGAACACTTATTTTATTCCCCAGAAAGGCTGAAGGACAAATTCAAGTGTTACTTGCCCTAAACATTTACCCTTTTTTTCAGCATCATTGGTGAAAATCAGTGCCAGACTCTTAAAGGATATAAAAAAGCTCTTCTGAGGCCAAGGGATGAAGGAGGAAAAGAATTTTATTATATTTCTTTTGGATAAAGGAAACTGTTACACCAGGAGATAGTGTGTGAGGAAGATTATATTTGTACACAATGTACAAAAAGTATTATTTAAAAAAACAAAAACAGAACAGTGCATAACACTTGGGCTGAGCAGGGCTGGCCCATTCCTTCCTTTCTTTGTCCACATCACTCAAGGCATCTGTACATCTTTTTTTTTGAGTCTGAGGGAAGTAAAGCTTCTTTTAATTCTCTGTGTACAATCTGCCCCAGCCCTGGAGACACAGCAAATAAATCAGAGCTTTGTGGTGCTGTGGTGGGTCTAGCTCTGGCTAAATCACCAGTGCACCCACTAGAATTATTTACTCATTTCCTACACTAGATAGGGTTAGGAGGGAAGGCAAAGCAGGCTCAAACTTTAAAGGGTAGAAAAGAAAACTTTATTAAGAGAAACTAAAAGAAAAAATAAGAAGAATCATAGTAAAACCTTCACAACAGTTCTCCCCCTGTACACTCTTTTCTGTCCCACTGCCAGCACACAGAAGCAAATCAGTTTCCAGGTTTTTTTGTCTTTACATGCGTGTTCACAAAGGCACATCTAACTTTTTCATTTGTGTAATAATGTGTCAATATTTTGTCAGGTCCAAAGGAAGCTGCCATGGTCCTTACAGGGAATTATTTCCATAAGTGGTTCCTCTCCTTCCTTACCAAAAAATTAATTAATACAAAACCAGCATATGTGCTTAGGTTAAAATGTTCATTAACCAGCTATTAAAATCTGTTTACTTTGCATCCCTGGGCAGGCAAGAGGTCATCCTGTGGGATTTGTTCATCTGTGTGATCCTCCACACTCATTTTTATGCTGATCACAGACATTTCCTTGACCTTACATATGATCAGAACCACTTCTTACAGGACCAGAGGCACCAATGCTGGCACAAGGTGCTAAATAACTTGTCCCACACTTCCAAAACTGCCCCCAAACATTTCAGCATGGCTCATATCTGACCTGACAGCTGAATTCAGCTCCAAGGAGCAGCAGATCTTTACCCTCTCTGGATAAATATGCTAATATTTCAGGAGGGGTGATGCTCAGGCTCTGTCCTCACAAGAACCTGATCCCTGCTCCAGAGCTTCATCCTGAGCTGGCCATTGCAGGATCAGGGTTTGCCAGGGCTGTGCTAATGCATCTTAATACTGAAGTGACCCTCAGTAAATTCTGAAGTTTATGGATTTGCTGCCACTGCAATTTAAAAGCAGACAGCTCTCAGCAAGGTTGAATTAACATGTGTCAGCACAGATTTACACAAGCAGAGCTGATAACTTCCTGGCAGGAAAGGAGGAGAAAGTTATTTTTAAATGAGAGCCTGGAAGTTGTAAGGAAAATGCAGAATGAAGGGAGAGGTGCAGATACCTTCTCAAAAGGAGCACAGCACCAAGTGCCATTTTCACACTTCTGATTTTCATCTGGAAGGATTCTTGTTGGGACTTTAGACTTCCAAACATACTTAAAATAATTTCAGTAATTTCACAACCACAAGGTGCACCTTAAAGTCTAAAATGTTGATCAGAACACGCAAGTGTGCCTTATAATCCGGTGCACCTTATGTATGGAAAAAGTTTGAGTATTGAAGGGATCTCAAAACAATTTCTTTTTCACATTTCACAGCAACAAACATGAAGCCCATAATCAAATGACTATGAGCAGGTGAGAGATGTGGGCAGGCGAGAGCTGTGAGCAGCGAGAGTCACGTGAGCAGAGAGCAGCTTGGCACCAGGGGCGGCTGCAGGGTGCGGGAGAACGGCAGGCGGGAGTGCTGGGGCCCACAGCACGGGGAGGGCACCTGGGGCTGCATTTAAAGGCTGCACCAATCTGTGAAAAATGTTTGCAAATTGAGCACCTGCCAACAAACCCCGCAAGCATGTGATTCTGTAACTAATTCGTTACTTTGTTGTGCATGGATCCTCACTGCAAAAAAAAAGTGCACCTTATAATCTGGTGCACCTTATAGTCGTGAAATTACTGTACTATATAAATGATGCCGAATGTGACAACGAAAACATAAGAGGAGATCCATTATGTTTGGTAAAAAGTACCAGACATGATTCCATACTCTCACTGAAACTGTTGAGTTAGGCTACATATGGTGTATGAAATTATTTGACAAGTTAAAAGCCCCATGACTTTGCCTATAAAGTTTATGTAGTCTATTGACTGGCTGTTCCTTAATTTAATTTTCACTTTAAAAATAGGGAATGTGAAGTAGAATATCTCTCACGCTATTTAAGGCTGGCTGCTATGACTGATTAAGGATACTATGTTTGCTTCCTGAGTACATTAAAACCAGCAATGATAATTCTTGCAATACTGATTTTTCAAAACTTTGCATTACCATAGAAGAGAAATCTGTTAAAAAATCCAAACCAACAAGTGTTCAGGGACATTCACATACAGACAAAAATATGCACATCAGTATTTAAACTTGAAGTAAACTTATGGATGGCTTAATACATATGCAGGAATGTTTAAAAATATAATCATCCTATTGTCACACTTCTTATTTCCAGCGGAAAAATGTGTGCATACAGCTTTTATAATCCCTGGTCAAATATGAATGAATATATCCTGTAAAATTCAGATTTTGAGAGCAAGATGCTCTTGGAATAAAATTTCCGCCTAAGAAAAATATTCTCCATAGAAAAGCAAATATCATCTAAAAAGATCCTGTCAGTGGGGGAGAGGCTGGAGGAGCTGGCTGCTCACACAAAATCTCCCCACTAAATCCCATAAAATGATGATCCATCCTAGGATCTCCTAAGATCTCCATCCACTGGACAAGGCCACACTCTACTAAATAAGATTCAGAAGAAAAATGGTCTCCAGTATGATGGTGGCACATTCAAAGACTGTAACCCATGGCCAAGGCCTTTTAATATTAACTATTGAGAAACTCTTCCTAGAGCCAAATACACTCTAGGAACTGCTCCTTAAGTTTTCTCAGCAGAGAACTTTGGGAATTGCAGCTCCAATCCTCATCCACTTCAGAAAAAAATTGATATAAATTTGTTTACTCTTCAAACTATTGATGTTACTTATTTAGTTCAATCTCAAACTGTTCTTGCTCCAGTGCAAAGATTTTAAGATGTACTTATTGGGAAAGTGACTTTAAAAGAAATAAATTAAAGCATAATAATTTCTTCCTTGTTTTTGCATAGGACTTACAGGTTTCTTATCAGGAAATTGTTTCAATCACTCAGCAAAATCTTTGCAATAAACAGCACACTTTTATGGAAAGGACAATAGATTCTGAAGCAGGATGATGGAATAATAAAGGAAAAATTTTCAATATAGGAAGCTGCCCTAATGTCTGCAAGTGGCACTGTGTGTCAGCTGTTACTCCAGAGGATTTTAAAGACATTTAAAATGTGCTCAACTCCTTCTAGTAACATAACAAGAGCTAACTGCTTTTAAAATCTCTGCTATTTCTTCTGAACTACAATTCCTCTTGTCAGTCCAGTTCTAAACAAGACATTTCATCAATCATTCTACTAGAAGGAAACTCTAAGTGAGTTTGAAGACACTACTGAAATAAGAGTCTCATGTTTCATTCATAACATTAATATTTATACTAAAGCTCTCCTTGTAACCATGACAAGCAATTAAAGAAACTAAAAGCTATTAGGAAATTCAGTTTCTAAGAGAAAGTTTGTCAACTCCTATTATCTGTTTTATTTGTGCAAGACTGCAGCTGTCATGGAGCAACTCAGCTCTCACTGCTGAGGTACAAAAGTTTAAGAGCTCCCACTCCCCTCCTGGAGGCTGCAAGTCCACAGGGGAGGCACAGGGAGAAAGAAATAGGATTGTTTCTGCAGTGACAGGAATGTGCATCACCTCTTCTCACCCTGTAATGCAGGCACTACCATCAAAGCAGCAAATACAGAATTTTAATGATGCTGAAACACTGAGGAACTTCTCGCTGCTATCAAGGGCAACTTGCATTTCTTGTGAATTAAGGACACTGAAATCACCTTGCGTGTCTGCCTAGTCTGGAGCCATTCATTCCAAATCTTTCCTGCAGGTTTGGGATCATCCATTGATCAACAAGAACACAGAAATATTTAACAGCTCTCAACCACAGTCCAAACACAAACCTTGCAAAGCTGAGTGAGCTTGAACACGAAATCTGGACTGTTCTACTGTGAGGAGGAACATCAGGAAAAATGAATTACTGAGACCAAAAACAAAATTCAAAGTCTTCAATTTGAGTAAAATAGGCTATTTATTTCAACAAAGAGCAAAGTGAAATACTGAACTATTTTTATTAATAAGGCTAGCCCTTGTCATAAAATAAAACCTGTGTTCCACAGGTAATCCAGTCATTTCAAAATTCAAATCAGTATGAAAAGCTTGAACTGGAATTAAAAAGTCATCTGAAGAGTTTCTTGGTTTATCTTCATAACCATAACAAGAAAGAAATTCTGATGGTACTATTTTAACTTCACTCTGCTAAAAAATCAACTCAGACTTTCTGAAAACATTTCATATTTGATGAAATTGCTATTTGTGATCAAAAACAGTTGTTGAAATTTCCAGCCAGCTCCAACAAAGATGTTTTCAAATATGTTCTCTATATTAAGCTCATTACTTTGATTTTATAAAATGTCAGACAGTAAAATTTAGCACAGATAATTATTTAAATGAGAAAGCCTGTAAAATCTAAATTGAAATGCTATCTTGGATTTGGAAGAGTACTTTCAGCTTATTCTTTTGAACACCATCCACTTTTCCACTCAGTTTAATGTAACTATCAAGCAATTAACAAACCAATCAGAATATTCTGAATTTCCATTCATTCCACCAGATCTCCACTGAAATGTTTAATTCATTTATTTTACAGATTACTATTAAAATGCCATTACATCTACCATGGGAAAGACTAGTAGAGACCAAGTCATATATTGAGAACACCATCAAAGTTCAAGCAAATGTCGCTAATTACTCTACTTTAGCAAGAGTAATTACTGTTTGCAACCAGTGTGATGGGTTTCATAAAATTATTGATTTCTACTATTTTAATAATTGTATTCATCCATAAGACATCACACATGGCCAGTGGGTCATGTAGTCCTTTCCCAACTTTGTGTTCTTAGCAAAGTTCTAATGGAATTTTCCAGTTTTTACCGCTTGAATGACTGAAAGAAAGACCAAATTCTCTCCTGCAACATCTCATTAGGTTTACAACAAATGTAATTTTTTTCTACATCTCCTTAGGTTTAGAACAAATGCAAGTGCCCAAAGTATGCAATTGAGAGTTAATAAGAGGGATGTGTGCTTTATTGCACAGACACCAATGCCCCAGTGGATACTGAAGAGAGGAATTCTTGGAGGAGATAAGGAGCTGGAACCCGGAGATGAGCCCTGCAGATAACCCAGGAGATGAGAAGATAAAACACAAATTATCCCTGCATATAACTCAGGAGATAAGATGAGATAAGGAGCTGGAACATAGAGATGAGCCCTGCAGATAACCCAGCTAACTGAACCACTCATTGATTTGCCCCTCTCACCCTGCCCTGTTTAAAATGTGATACAAACACGACCTTCAGAGAATGATCCTGCCCAGGAGGCACTGCTGCCATCCAGCACAGCATTCCTGGTGGGGATTTCACAGGAGCAACACTCCGAGGTGAATGCTGCTTTCCAATCAATATTTCCTTGTGAACAGATGTGCTTCCCCTGTGTATGCACAGAGAGACTTTTCACTGCAAAAACACAATTGTGAACCCACCCATAACATCTCTGGGGAAAGTAACTCCTTCCCCTCTAAATAAGAAACACTTAGACAAATGCAAGTTGATTCACATGGAAGTTGAGAGACTTCAGAAAAATGTGTGTGGAACAGATGAAAAATCAAAACATTTATTTATGTGAGGTCTGTGGGATCTGGCATCAGGCTCGATATTTTTTTCTTCCTTATTCTTTCATTCTTAAACATTAACAAGTACCTGAAAAAGAAAAGAACATTTCCTATGAGGTGGCGAGAATGCTTTTTTTATTCACAATTAAAACACAAGAACAGTGCATTTTTCACTGCATTTCTATTAGGGTAGAAAAGAGTGAAAGAACTCCCTGTAGGAATACTGACTGCAGAAGAAAAAAAAAAGTGTAAGATTTTAAAATCTTGAAGGTGATGTTAAATCAAAACCAGTTTTTAAAAATTCAAATCTTCCTTTTTTCTTTTCTTTGACTTGCAAATTTCCCTACAAAAACCCAAGCATATTGTTACACTCCCAGCTTATGGTAGAGTGTGGTTTTACCTTTGAGACCCAGATTGTCATTGCTCGAGGAAAAGAAGAAAGACCCTAATTTTCAGAAGGAGTGAACACACAGAATTTGAGCTGGAGTCAAGTATAGCTGTAGGCATTTGAGATCTCTTGAAGCAAAATGTATCATGTTCAGCCATTGTTCAGAGTCTTGTGCCTGTTTATGCATAAACAAAAAAGAAAAAGAAGTATTCCCATAGGATGGTCTAGATTTCTTTTTAATTATTTTATGCCAAGCATGGATATTTTGCCAGATTCCAAAGAAAAGCCAAAATTCCCTTGAGCACAGGTTCTCAGGTATCCTTTCAGCATCAGATATTATTTCAGAATGTCTTTAGTAATTCTACGTGTGTCTCACGCTAATTAGAAGAGAGGTGAGGTGTGAATGCTGCATTTTTTATGATCATTAATGTTCAGGAAGATGCTCCAAGGGCTGAGCTCCTGTTCTCTGGAGCCAGGCTGGGATACCTGGGGGTGCTCACCTGGAGAGGAGAAGGATCCAGGGAGAGCTGCGAGCCCTTCCAGGGCTAAAGGGGCTCCAGGAGAGCTGCAGGGGGACTGGGGACAAGGCATGGAGGGGATGGATGGGATATTGGGCAGGAATTGTTCCCTGGAGGGTGGGCAGGCCTTGGCACAGGTTCAGAAAAGCTGTGGCTGCCCCTGGAGCCCTGGCAGTGCCCAAGGCCAGGATGGATGGGGCTTGGAGCAACCTGGGACAGTGGAAAGTTTCCCATAACAGGGGCTGCAAGAAGATGAACTTCAAGGTCCCTTCCAAGCCAACTCAAGCAATTCCATGCTATGTTCCTGCAAAGCTAATAAAACAGAAATTTGGACACGACATGACACATGAAGTTCATGTGGCAATAGCAAATTTTATGGAGTGCAGATCCCTTTATATAGTTTTAGAAAGCTCGTGTGGTTGGTCCTGACTTGCTGAATTTCATTACCCTGTTACTAACCAATAATCTGCATCCCTAAGAGCCTAAACTGGTTTCTAACAGCCTAGATTGGTTAAGCTATATAATTATCTATATATTAGATATATATACAGTAATTTCACAATTATAAGCTGCACCTGATTATAAGCTGCACATCCGGGTAGCCGGGTAGACCACGGGATTTGTCCATAGATAAGCCGCACCTGAATATAAGCCGCACTACTGGGGTAGGCTGGATTCTTCAATGAAAAAGCGGCTTATAATGGTGAAATTACTGTATATTATCTTGTATCTATAACTGTGAGGTTATCTATGACTGTGAAGCCTCCAGGTCAGCTGTTAGTCACCACAGCTCCCTCTTTTTGTTTTTAAATACAGAGACAGTGTCTGTCATGCTCTGCAGGGCCCTTGCAGACAGGATGACAAAGTGGCGCAATGTACAGAATAAGGATGATCACACAGGTCATATTCCTAGTTTGAATGAGGCTCTTTACCTAGCTCAACAAGCCTGTCCTGACCAGCTGTTGGTTTATCCCACACACCCACAGGAGATTTTACAAGCACAGAATGTGCCATGTTTGTACCTCCCCAGGGCAGCTGGGAGCCCAGACCACACAGAGCACTCTGATGGGTGTGGGACACTTCCCCGTGCTCCTCCTGGGAATCCTTGCCTTCTAATCCATCCCCTAAACTATTGGCTTGTGTTCTGTGTGTTGTACAGCTCCCAGCTGAAAGAGTGGCTGCTGGAATTTTGAAAACTCAAACATCAGGATTTCAATCTGGTCAAGTGAGCTCTGAGTTCTGATGAACTCTTGCCTGGGGCAGCTCTGATTTTCAATTATTAATAAACCATTGCAGTGATTCCTATAGTTCAGCATTTGCCAAGAAATGGGGGAGCAAACATTAGTCAGTGTACAATGCACAGGGAAAGGGAGGTCTTGTAGATCCAGCTTCCATCTCTCTTACTCCTTGAATTATATCCTCTTTAAAAGACATAAATGCTTTCAAATAATGCTGCAGATAGGAGCTAATGCAAAACATTAGCAAAGATGTAATTTCTTGCTCTTCTCTGTGAAGACTTGCAGAATTTCATTTCCAAAGGGACTGAGACAGTAATCAACTCGTGTCCATTTCCACTGCCCAGTTATGAGCACTTCTACTGTGCCTTATTGAGACAGAGGATAATTTAGCACACTACAGGTCACTGGTTCAGAGGACTCTTATTTAATGCTAGTACTCAAAAATACATTTGTGTTGAACATTTCTGTTGGATGTGAAAAGTCTGAGTGTGGTACTGCTGGCAGGAGCCTGCCAGGGCTTAAGCTGGTTTTTCAGATATATGTGCCTGCTCAGCTAATTTATACTTTTCTGCCTGATTTGCTAAGGGCTTTAATTCAGTGACTGTGCAGAAGTACTGTTTGAGGCTATACAACTGCATCATGTTGAGGAGATGATTTTCTCTCCAGCTCCTTGCTCTGCTGGGAGCTGTTTTACACCATTACTACCAGGAACTCTCCCTACTTTGCTCCTGGCCTCTTCAGTACATTAAGCCCACCTGCTAGGTAGAGCAGAAGGTCCAAGCAGTCACAGGGATTAATTGGATAAACCATATGAAGTTAAAGCTTGCCTGGACAACTGCCAGCTCGTGTCCTCAGACTCATTCCCCCTCTCCCGTCCTGCTTTTCCCTGAAGCCCTGATTGTAAATTGTGATCATTACACAGCTGCTTGCTGCTGGGGAGCTGTGTTAAATCTGGCTCTCTAATCTAGATGAAAGAGCCAAGCTAATCTCCAGTCTGGTGCAGGGTGATTCCCACACATGGATTATTTGATTTTTTGGAGCTTGAGGACCTAACAATTGGACAACATTTTCTTTTCAAGTTCAGCTGTTAGGCCAGATCTGGATGTCAGCTTCAGAAAGCACAGCCCCATGTTGTACCATGCTGCTGAACTCAGTGTTTGACATTCCAAAAAAACCCCAAACCAAACAGTTGTGCTGTAATGGCACAGGAGCTCCTGGAGGTAAATGTCAATATTCCCATTACCAATCCAGAGAAGCACTGATGTGAAATCAGCTCATTTTGGTCATGGTGCCAGTTGGTGTCTCTCAGCCTCCAGCATCAGCAGTCTCAACAGAAGCACATTGCACTCAATGGAATTAAGGATTTACCTTTAAAACCCAACCAGAGCAGGCTCCAACCCAGCAGCTCTGCTGAGTCCTGTCCAGCCTGATGGAAGGTCTGCAGGAGCCAGAAACATCACACCAAGCTGTTCCACAAGCCCTGGCTTTGCACGTCAAATATTATCAATACTTGGCAGCAAACATCACTTAATTAACAATCTCCTACTTTAAAAGCAGATATATTCTTTCAACAACACTCCTGCTGCTTTGAAGAATTCAGAGAAAGAGGAAGCTGGGACTTGATGATAATTCCAAGCTGCCTCACTGCACCTCCTTGGCAGAGCTGTTCAAAAGCCCTGCTTCACTCCTGCACTGATCACTGGATTGGGTGCTGCTTTCAAGCTATAATACATGTTTTATTTTTTGATGATGCAAGGGGTTGATGTAAATAAATAAAAGAGTATGTCTTTAGAAACCAAACTTTGGAGGAAGGAGGATAAGATCACTTTGTAGCAAAAAAAGACTGGAAAGTGTCTAAAATATATCACAGTGCACTCATAATGGAATCTAAGATATACACAGAGTGTCAGAGGATAGATTTCAATTAAAATAACAAAAAACTATTAGAATCGTTACAATGTTTTAAAGAGATTAGGCAGCAATGTTGCAATGTTTTCTGCTTTCATTGAGGGTATCATTAAGGCATACAAAACTCTTCCTTAGTCCAGCCATCAGCACAGATACCTCCAGCATGGCAGGAGCCTTGGAAGGGATGACAAAACAGCACTGAGGATATGGAAAATCTCAAAGACACACAAACAAAACCAAAAAAATGAGCAAAACCCAATAACAACAGCTACCATCACAAAAATAAAACAAGTCTGAGTTTCAGAAATGCAGCTCATGACATGCTGGTGAGCAGGGACAGTTTCTGCTTTAACATCCAGCTTTCAACACAGGTGAACATTCATTAGTCTAATTTCTTCAGAAAACTAAATTATCACAGCTTTCTCTCATAATCCGTGTCACAGATGGCTTGGTTTTCCTACATAGATGACAGCATTAGAAACATTTTGAGAGTCATATATTCACACATGAAGCTAGCACATATATTCACACATTCTTTATCTAAAGAAGTTTACATTTCCCCTACAAGCTGCTAATAGCTTCTCATAAAATTAAAGGCATTAATTATTAGCAACTGATCTCTAAAGGTAAATTACCTAAAGTAATTCACTTTGATCCTCATTAAATCCTCCATCATGCTATTGATTTCTCTTAGGCTCCTCTTACAGAATTTATGTTTAAAAAATAAGGACGGAATGATTGGTAATGAATTGGCATTACACTGAGAATTCTCATCACCACCCACAAAGCTTTTCCATACATTCCAAATACAGTGATTCCAAGAAATTTTAAGAGTGTCACTAATACACATTGCAAACCTCCCTCCATCCCCTCAGGGATGTACAGCTCTGCCACACAAAGGTCTGGGGGCAAGAATTTGGGGTGAGATGGGAAAAAAGCATCAACAAGTATCCTAGTTCAACAAGGAGTTGGAAATAAACTGCTTTTCACCTCCACAAGTTACAGATTCTCAGAGTTAGTCCAAGGGATTTGCATAGACACAATTATATGAGAGTAGAGTTTAATTCTCAGCTTTTGCTAGAAAATTTGCTAATTACCATAGTTTCTTCTCATGGGTATTTGCTTTATAGTTCAATAATGTCAGGGCACAGGTCAGTCACTAATGCTCTGCAGAACATTTACCATGAGACTACTAATTAAATTAAACAATTTATGTAATCTCACTTTCCAGTCCTCAACCTGAGCACGAAGGCTATGCAAAGAAAAAGAAATTAACTTCACAACAAATGCCTCATAATTAAACTTTAATTTTCATAAACATGAAGAAAGTTAATGGCACCCACTATCCCAAAGTAAGAAGTCAGCCTACTCCCTTCATGCACCCGTGCACATCAAGCATTAAATGTTAATACAGCAGAAGCAGCTCTCATATGCAAGGACTCCAATCCTCCCTCCAAAATCACCTGCTACAAAAAGATCCTGTCTGCCACCATTCAGCAAGGTTTGTGCACCCTTTGCACTCAAGGAAAAGGGGGAAGTGAAAAATTAAAATTTAATATGGCTCAGTTAAGTTGAGCAGAGATAAAACACACCATTATTCTCAAGCATTAATTCAAATTAAGAGCCAGTCTGCATCAAGCACAGTGATTTTCATTTCTTGCTCCCTGCACACAGTTTTCTGAGTAGAAATAGTGTTATGTTGGAGTCACTAAGTCAAAGGCTTGCCTGAATCCTCCAGGCAGCAGCCAGAGTGCAGGAATTGAGTTAAAACCTTTTAATAGATTGAAACATGTTGAGCCACCCACACATAGAATGAGAGTTTAAGTATAAATGTAAGTTTGAGTATAAGTTTAGATGTAGGTTTGAGTTTTAGGATAAATAAATAAGTAATAAGAAAGTTAGTAAGTTAGTCAGTAAGTGAGTTTCAGTGAGAGCTGCAGTATTTTAGTGAGTAAAAGGTCCCAGATATTAAAGTAGAAGAACAAATTCTAATGAAGGTTGAAAATATTTTGTTTTTAGAAGAGGCTCCAGAAGCCCAATTCAAGGCAGTACTTAGTCAAAACAGAACTTCAGTGAGAATACTGCTTACGTTTTTTAGATAGAACAAGATCAATTGTATACATAGCTTATACATATCCTAGCGTGTTAAGAAATGAGGATTTTCATAGGTTAAGAGATGGTGGTTTGAATTTACGTGTTAGCTTGTTAGAAAAACACTATGAAAGATTAGGTATTGGGGAGAGCCATTGCTTTTTGCTATTGCCAATGCTATTGCCTTTGCCTTTTGCCTTTTGCCTTTTGCCTTTTGCCACCGCCGTGCCTGTCAGTGTCTCCAGCACCCAGAAGAAGATCAGAGCTCAGGCAGCAACCCCAGTGCTCTCCAGGACCCCTGGGAGCACCTCCTGCTTTGGTTTGGGATTTTATGCCAAAACTTAGCATGGACTTTAATGTTTATGACTGTGCCTTTGAAGAGTGATGCGCTTTTACAATAAATAACCTTTTTATCAACTACTAGCTGCTTTAATCATTCAGAGATAACCCGGCTCAGAAGCACAACAAAAGCACTGAGAGGGGGCAACCCAGCAAGGTTACCTATAGGAAAGTTACTGAATGACCGGAACAGGAGAGCACCACTCCAAACTGCAGTGGCACAGTGTAAAATTCAGCAGGGCCCCTCAGCCTTCGACATTCTATGTCTTTTTATTCATTATATGTCCTGCTTGTGGAAATGTCTGCTGCCAGAGCAAGATATTCTCACAGTGCAAACACGGCCCCAAAGCACTGTACAGCTCCCTACTGCAGGAAAAAGTTTGGAGTGTCACCTGCTTAATCAACCAGCTCATTATTGGATGAAAACAGAGTAAATACACCAGATGCAGTTTTCTACAAGGGCAGTTCTGTTAATATGCTCACCCACTGTAACTTTCCAGATCAATAAAGCAGCCAGACAGAAGCTTTTTTGCTGCAGGTAGAGATTTGCCTCGCAGGTCAGAGCCATGAATGTGGCACAGAAGTGAAATTCCAACAGCACAGGAGGAGCAGACCTGTGCAGAAACATTTATCTTGTGGAATACCAACAAGTTACACTCCAATAGTGAAAATTAGATCAAAAATCAGTTATAAAATTAAAATTATAAACAGCTATAAATTAAAATAAAATTCCAGATTTATTTGTTTGGATTTTTTTGTTTGTTTGTTTGTGTGTGTGGGATTAGGAACAAACTGAGAACTCCCATAGTTTTGTACAAGTCACAACTCTCAGAACTCTCTCACTGCTGACTGCATGGACACCAGGCTGCCCTGAGACTCAGCAAGGATCATGGCAGTAGGAGAGCATTTTTAGTGGTTTGATTCTTAATTTTTGTTATAAAAGATTAGAAGAACTGCCCCGCTTCACTAAGGAAAAAATAATTTCAAGCCAAAACAGCAGTAAAAGTCCACCAGGAAAAGCTGTAATAAAGGTCAAAATAATTCCAGCATTAAACGTTTTGAGATTTTTATGCAAGAATGATAAAACAAGTAATTCCATAAAATTACTGAAATAAAATGCACTTATTTCAATGACTCAAATATTTGATTTTTTCTTTTCAATTCATTCCATTAGCACAGTTTGAAAATATGGTTAATAATGTGTTGCACCCCTTGGAGATGCCCAGTTATATATTAGGAAATTATGCTGTAATGTTCTCTGCTCTAGACTCCTGGTGCAGCACTCAGCCTTTTTTGTTGCACTTTATCTACTGCAAAACTACAGCTCCCATAGAATTCTGCATGAGTCCTTGTTAAAAAATAGCAGCAATATATTTGTCCCCGAAAATGCAGGTAGGAATCCAGAGTCAGCTGTTTTAAAATTTATGAAAAGGAGCAGTAATTTAAACATGAGATGGGAGCAATTTTATTCCCATTTCAACTAATGCTAATGTTCAGATTCTAGTTATTAAAATTAATTTGCTTCAATTATATTAAAATCGGTGGAATTGTGTGCCACTGTATTGATGAATAATAGCAATAAGCACTAAGTAGGATGTTTGAAACCTCTACTCACTGTCAGCAGGAAGCACAAATGCAGCCACAAAGGCAACAGAAAATGGAAAAGAAAACTCATCCCTTTCATAAGACAAAAGCAGAAAAATGCACACAAAAAATTGCTGTCCAAAAACTGAACTTCTGCCTGAATTTTGGGTGAATCATACTCTGAAACTAATCCCATGTTCATGGACTTTCTGAAGAGTGGACAGCTTTCAAAATTTATCTCCTAGAAAGTGCTTCTGTGTTCCCCTTATGGCACAGAGTTCAACAAATTCTCCTGCGCCCTTCCTTTACATCAGGAAAAGCCAAAGACTCTGGTTTTACCCCCACTGTCATTGCCAAAGCCAGAGATTTTATTCCCAGCAAAATGTATGGGCAGGGCTGCAGAGCAATGCTTGGAAAAAAAATATCTTCACCATCTCAGTAATCTTTAAAGGAGCTTTGATTGATCTTATTTACAAAAGGTTCACATGGATCTAGTTTTACTTAAGATTGGAGAGCATGTAATAGGAGACCATAATGCTAATGGAAGTAAAATTCTTCAACATTCAATCAATTACCAGCTACCATACATTTATCACAAACAACTGTTTTTCTTTGAGCTGATTCTAAGACCTTTATCTCCTAGATTTCCCTTCTTCCTTTCTTTTTTTTTCCTAAATAAGCCTATTGCATGTTTAGATAACCTTCAATAGAACACAGAGAAGAAATGAGTCGGTGAAGTGTTTGTGCATTCAGGCAAACCCAACAGAAAACCAAACCCCACGTTCATGGATGCAGTGATCCTTCCCAGTTCTGACATGGAACAGAGCTGAATATTCAGGAAAGACCTGCCACAGACACAATACCCTTCAGAAGACATTTAATTCTGTGACAGCTGTAATTCATCAGGTACAGCCTCTTTGAGGAGGATGATATTTTGGGACATGTACAATACTTTCACCACTATAAGGAGCACAGGATTATAAGGTGCACTTCCACGCTGCTGGCAGATTTCCAAACTTTGTCCATATATAAGGTGCACCGGACTATAAGGCGCAGGTTTTTTTGCAGCGAGGATCTGTGCAGAACAAAGTAACAAGTTAGTAATGGAATTGCATGATCGGGGGGTTTACTGGCAGCTGCTCAATTTGCAAACATTTTTCACGGATCGGCGCAGCCTTTAAACGCAGCTCCAGGTGCCCTCCCTGTGCCACAGGCCCTGGCACTTCCACCCGCCCCCAGCACCGGCTGGTGTAGCTCTCATGGCTCGTCGCAGCTTGGCTTGCGCCTCGCACTTCCAGGTTGTCAAATTTCCAAACTCTGTCCATATATAAGGCGCACTGGATTATAAGGCGCACTTCCAGGTTTCGATCAAATTTCAGTCAAAAGGGTGCACCTTATAGGCTGTACTTGTGTCGTGCAGAATTCCATCTTGCTCTTGTTTGAGCAGCAGCACCCACAGACACTCACAGTGCTGGGAGGTAGGAGCACAGTCTCCCAGATTTACTGGGATAATGATCCCAAACCTTATTAAAACACCTCCAATTTTGCTGCTGAACAGTTTTTTGTGACTTTTTTTTGCACAGCTTGGAAAATCTCAGCTCTGTTGTCCCCCAGTATTGCACCAGAGGCACACTCATGGTTTTCTGCATCCCCCAGTCCATCATCCAGACAGACCAAGCACCAATTTCTCACTCCCAACACTCCAGCTGCAGTCACAGCAGTTCACTGAGCAGCTCCTCACTGGGGACTTTGCATGAAGGGAAGAACAAGCCCCAAGGCTGCTGGATTCAAAGGCAGGAATTATTATTGTCAACAGCTCGAGAGACTGTGGAGTTGTGGAGACAGAACCAAATGGTGACAGTTTAGTTACCCAATTCCTTACACAGCCTTCAAGGGAGGTGTGGTTCTTAAAATACACAGGGATGGCACCAGTCAGGAAATCTTGACTGGGAAGAAATAAAGATTGTCTGAATGATTGAGAACTTGCTCTTGTATGTTTTCATATACTTCTAAACAAGACAGCTTTTAGATAAGGATGTAGTGCAAAAATTAGAGTTTCAGAGCTTGGAATTCATTAAATGGATTATGGCGGTTTTGTTTAAAACAATGTTTAAATATGCAGGTTGTTCCTAAGCAACATTATTCCCTTAGTCCCTAAAGCTGAGGGAAGATCTGCTGGATTGTAGACGTCCCCTTTGAACGGATCATTCATTGCTCTTGGGTTTTCAGCCATAATAAATTATTCCCATCCAAAATTCTGCATTTACCTCCTGGTTTTCCTTGCCCTTTACTTCTCCATGGCAGCATCAGAAGAGTTCTCTTTCGGGCTCAGGTATTATATTGCAAACTAATGTGGACCTTTGTTGACATTTTGATTTATTTGTAGTGTGAGTTACAGACCCCTTCAATGATATTGAATAGCCAAATGATGTGAGGTCAAACAGAGTTTGCCAAAAGCTAATGCATCTCATACTAAACTGCATATGAAACTTGCCTGCTATCATTCTTCCACCATATTACTTATTATTATTATTATTTTATCATTATTAGTGTTATTATTATCTTTATCTTCTACCTTTGGAGACGACAAGACAGTCAATATGGGGATTCATCACACAATAGGCTGGACTTTTCCAAGCAAGGGGCTTGCTAATGAAAGTTTTGCAGAATGGTCTGTACATTTTAATGGACCTTGAACAAAGATTTGAGCTTTTCTTTTTCTTTTTTTTTTTTTAAACACCACATGAATTTTTATAAGTATATTACTCCAGACTTGTTTTGAATACTTAGGGGTCACCTTCCTTGATGGAGCCTGCATAATGGCAGAGAGGGCAAAGTGGAGTGGAATGAATAAATAAGGAAAGATTACACTGTACCTTTCAAGGACAGGAACTACAAAGTTTGGGGGATTGTTTGTTTTGGTCTTTTCACCCCTCTCAGTTTTAGCCTTTTTTTTCTTTTTTTTTTTAACTCTTTAAACATCTGTCATACTTTGGGAATGGCAATTAATTTTTTTTAATAATATAATATTTTTCTGTCAACCAGAAGCAGTCCTGATAATTCAAGCTTCAAATTAGTTTTTGCCTAAGGGTACCAAATAAGAGCTAATGACAACTTTGCTACAGATGTCATTAAACATTTAACCTGACCACATTAAGCAAAGCTCAGCCCCCATTCTGCAGTCAGCCGGGAGGAAAAAAAATATACTCTTTGAGGATAAAACCAGATATATTCAAAAAACCCTGGGGTGTATGCAAAGAGAAGTTAAGCTTCACCACTGATGGAGTGTAGAAGTGTAAACCGAGGCTCTTTGCACTGGAAGGAGGGTGCAGAAACAAGAATTGACCCCATATGGCAAAGCCTTGGCCAGCAATGATATGTGGATTTATATCCAAATATAAAATTGCATCCTACACAGGCACTCCTGGGGACAAGGAGTTCAGAGCTCAGGAGTGGGGTGTGCCCAGACCTCAAAATTCCAACGAGAGCAAGAAGGAATAAAAAATCCAATTTACTGCCAGGAGCAGGTTGAACATTCAAAACCTGATGGGATATCAGGATTAGGGAAGAGGAAGCAGGAAGCACACAAGGAAGTGGTTTATAATTTTTAATAACAATCCAGATCTCTAACATCCTGGCTGTCTCCATAGCAACTGAACTGGATTGCTTTGGAATGCAATTGTGGGTTGCCAGTTTTGAACCCTTGTGAATAAAGGGGCATTGGAGAAGCCACTTAGGTGCATTTGAAACTGATTTTCATCAAGGAAGTGATTTAGTATATATGTACTTTTATATATTTTTTTTTTTTCATTGTTGGAACCAATAAATGTAGATGAAGTACTCCCAAAACCTTGAAATAAAATATTCTGCAGAACCATTGGCAGTGGAATGTGCAAGGTCCAACAAATATGGGCTTCGTTGTAACTTCCCCAAGAATTTTTTAGAAAGTCATTTTGCAGCCACCTAAATAAGAGACAAAACTTTCTGTATGACAATGGACAAGAGAGCCAGATAAATGTGTTCCCTCACCCTGGCTTTGTTGAGATGTTCCCTTGATTGTACTATCATGGACTTCCAGAGAGAACAGAATAAAATGCAGAGTCATGCAGGGATCCACAGCCATTAAACAGAAGAAAAACATTTTTAATGATCATACTTGTTGCACAGGGGCTTAAACCAGAAACCTGTAACTCTTTTCAAGCTTCAAGTAAAGGAGCCACAAAAAACAGACAAAAAAACCCCAAGACTATAACACTGTAAACTCTTGAAGCTGAGGAACACATTTTACTGTTTCTTTGTTAAACATGATACCTCAGCTTTTAATAACTGCAGGTCGAATTTTGTAAGGTTCTGAGCACATTTGATGAGAAATTACTTAACTCTTGACACACTCAGCTGAAGAGGGCAGTAGATTCTTGAAGAGTGTCTCTAAATGTGAATTTAGGGAAGATCGGAGTTATATCTGACAGAATATAAACTTAATCTAATTCTCACCTAAAACAAGATCTCCCAGCTTTGTCATCAAGTCTGTTGTCTGTTTTCTCTTACTTCAGGGATCCAATGCATCTTAAAATTCTGGTGGCAAGGAAATTGAGACCACTAGAAGAACATTTACTGTGCAAGCAGAGTTCAGGCATATCTACACCAGAATGCAGCCCCAAGTCAGAGTAAATCTATCAGCAGCATGACAGTCTTTGCTTTGCTCTGGCCACGAGTTAGCTCTTGGACACCTGCTCTGCAGTTGAACATTTTCTCCTTGAGGAGAGAAAAGTAGTCTATTTTTTTTCTTTTAACTGTCAAAAAGAACAAGGATCAAGTTTCTGATTTGCCTGATTTTTATTTTAGCAATTCTCTGAGCATCTCTCCACCTCAGTTTCCTGGAAATAGAGTTGGGGTTTTTCTGACCCATGGACATGGTCAGGATTCATAGCTATCCATCTTCACTTGGTCCTGACTTCACCCCACTCAAGTCAACATTTTTGCAGTCATTTAAAAATCATGTAGGGACCTGTCCTCAGGTGTAATAACAGATTCCTGTTTTGCTCCTGCAGTGTAAGCCAGACTCCAATTAGAATCCCTTACTCCACATCACAATTTATGAATTCATCAGTCTGAAAGGCCATTATCAGAAACTCCACAGAACATGACGTGGGATGTGGTATGTGTCAGTGCTGAGGTAATTCTGCCATGATTATTTTATTAAGTGCTTATTAGCAGCAGCCAAATTTGCCACACAGTGCATCCTTTGGGCAAAAAGGAAGAACATAGCAAAAATGAGAACATGCTATAGGCGTCTTGCCAACCTTAACGAACTGTCACTAGCAAAACTGCCTTTTCTTGCTTCATAGGTGTCACAATTCCTGCTCTATCCAGACACATCACTTGAAAAACACAGCCCCTGCCACATGGCAGCCTCTCATTTTATACCAGCAACGTCTCCTTTAGCCTGTGCTGAGGGATGAGCAGTTCTGAGGGTTTGTGCTGCTCTTGAATCTCTTTGCAACTCCACAGAAGTCTGTCTGTGGGAGCCCAGGACATCCCTCTGGCTGCCCTGGATGGTTCCAGACCCTGCCAGGGGGCTCAGAAGCCTTGGCACAGAGACCAAGACCCCAGTGCCTTTGATTTCAACCCCTGGGAAAAATTACCACCTTTGCATGAAGAGTTACGAGTCACAAAAAATAAGTAGAGTATAAGTTAGATTATCACAGGGTGGAAAAGAAAAATTTTAAGATTTTTTTAGAGTAGGGGCTCAGGGTCAAGATGGAGGAATTTGGGCATGTTCTGTCCTTCTTTCTCCTTCTCCTTGCCATCCATCTTCTGGGTGATGGTGGCACTTTTGGATTGGTATAGAGTAGAACTGGACTGTACAACACAGGTGATGGGTATTGGAAGATAACTGTAAATAATGTTCACCTGGTTTGTAGTATAAAAAGACAACACCGCCCTTGGGGCGGGCAGTGTGCCTGGGACTGAGCTGCTGAACGGAGCCAGGCTGGGCAGGGAAAGAATATCCTAGATAAGATAAAATAAACAACTCTGGAAACTGCAGAAGATGACTCCTGACTCCTTCTTCAGTGCTCTGGCTGGGAAACAGAGACTTTTAAACTGCACAAGTGGTTGTCTTGAGCTCCTGAGACACCACTGACTCATACCCGCATTAAAAGATTTTAAAAATCAAGCCCACTTTATCGTCTCAAATTCATTAGCCTGAAAAAAAAAATCTATTAGAAATAAGTGAAGATGGCTCATACAGTTATTTAAGGTTTTGTTTCTCTTCCAATTAGAGTTTGATAGATTATGACACTATGCATATAACATCTATGGACAGCCTTCATTTTCATCAAATACTACCTGAATCATGACACGCATCACATAGAGCCTGCCCTGGGAGTATAATCACCCAAAACTGCACAGAGATGTTGGAGTGGTTTTGGTTCACTAGTTTTTCGATTTCCCAGCCAAAGCATCCATTTATGTGGTGGGTCTAGCGCTGGCTAGAATTATTTACTCATTTCCTGCTGCAAAATAGGATTAGGAAGAGAGCAAAGCAGGCTCAAATTTTAAAGGGTATAATGAAAACTTTACTAACAGAACTAAAAGGGAAAAAAAAATAAGAGACATTGGAATAAACCTTCAGAACACTTCTCACCCTAATTTTCTTTTGTTTCCCCACTGATAATGTACAGGGACAAATTTGGTCTTTTCAATCAGTTTACCACTTTTAATATAATCTTCTTTTAGTGCACTTAGGGAGATGAGTGTCTCTTGCTATGCCATGGAGACTTCTCCACAAGAAGCAGCTCTCTCATGGCTTTTAATTTCTACACAAAACAGCCACCAGAAATCTGCAATGCTGAAGTCCCTCCTATCTTTTGCAGCCTTCTCACAGTTGTGCTCATGGGCTATGTCAAACTTACAGAGTACTATTTTAAGGATGAGCTGTTCAAAAGCAAAGGTTCTCTTTATTATCTATCTCTGAAATCATCTTCATCTCTGGGAACAGAAGTTCTCTTCTTTTTCCCTGGGGGCAAAGGGTCTTCATCACTCCTCTCGCTGTTCAAGCTTTTCACGGGATCACAGCTACTTCAAAATCTGCTCAGATGCCTTTGCTCATAGCTACAATTTGAATGCTCCATCCCCCCATGCTTTTTATCATGATTTGTAGGGATATTCAGTGTATCGTCGTCTATCACCATGGCTTACAGAAGAATTTTGACTGAGGCATCTCCTCCTTCTCCTCTCATCTGGGATTTTTACTCTTTCTTTACTGACCTCAGTGTCTTCACGTTCTCTTCTGTATGTCTTCACTTTCCCTCTTCTCTCACTCAGGAGAGGGTTGAAGGTCTGCAGGTCTCCTCTGTGCCCTGACAGAGTGAATGCCTCAACTGGGTTATGGATGGTCACACAATTCCTCTGGAGCAGTTTCAGTGATGGATTTCAGGCTGTGCTGGGGCTGTGCTGAGATCTCAGGCAGGTTTCTGGCCCTTGCTCTGTTCAGTTCTGGCCACAAGCACCAAGGGGTTGTCCCAGTGTGAAGTGTAGCAATACCCGTCACTTTTTAATCTTATATTTTATAGAATATATAATATATATTTTAACATTCTATTTTATTTATTTTTCTATAATATTGATCATTCTGTGAGTTTCTGCCATGACTTATCCTTACAGGTCTCTGAGACCCATGAAATATTTCATCCACATCCCACACAGCATCTTTATAATGTCTGCCTTCCAGTCCTGCTCATCAGGAATTACAGACCTCAGGTAAAAACTCCTGTAAAATGTCATCCCCAATTCTTTATTTGTTTTCCAGTGACTTTTAATTAAACATTGATGTGTGAAAAATGTCAAAACCACCTTTTCACAGATCCCTGAATGCAGTTGTGATTAAGTTTTAAATAAATAAATAGTTGTCATTTTAATCAACAGCACAAACTCCTGAGAGCGGAGGCAGGAAGCAGAGCAGGAGTAGATTCAGAACACTGAACAATTTGGGTTACAGGTGCCCCAAGGATGCTGTCAGGCTCTTCTGGTCTTCAGGAATAAATAGATCAAGTGGAATGAGAACTAGAAGTCAGCAGTCTAAGAAATGGTCTAAGTTCTGGTTTTCCAAAAACTGTAATTCAGTAAAAATTTCATGGAATATCTAGCCTCTGCATATTCTTGTCAAAATCTAAACTGATTACAATTCAAGTCTGCCAGGAGCCTGAAGAAATGCAGAGATATATATATTTATGATGGATGTGTGAATTTATATAATTTTAAAGCTGCCGAAAGGACATAGAGTTAAAGAACTGCATTATTTGAATTCCAGCAGACAAAGAAAAAAAAGAAATATACAGGAGAAAAGGAGCAGATAAAGAAAAAAATAAATAAACATGAGTCTTGTGCGCTGTCACAGGTGGGTGGAGCTTGACAACGTTCATCAGGCCCTCAGCTAATTGGCATGGAGATAATGAGCAATCCAGGGTGAGGGTGGCATGGGACAGTGTCAGAGGCTCTTTTGGCCAGCTCTCATTTACAGTCCTACACCACAACATTGCAATAACCTGGAAATCCTTCAGACCCAGCTCCCCCTGCCCCATCCCTCATTCCACTCATTATTCCACAAAAAACCTTCAACCAAGGAGCATTCAAGTAAGTCAGTTCAGTTTCCTCTATGAAAATATTGCACTGCAGCTGGAATACAGATATGCTAAAATTTATTCCAGTGGCATTTTGCTTTAATTCTACAATGACTTCCGAATTAATAAGAAGTTCTTGACAACACGAGCTCTGTTCCAAATAGATCTCTTAATGCTCCCCCTATAAATGGCACAGGTATTACTAGTGATTACTGGTGATTGGTTTGCCCATTACGTTCATTTTGTTAACATGGGAGAACAACTGGCCTTATTAAAGCACATGTTTGAGTCTCAAACTTCAGTTAGTAAAACAATATAGAGTACTTTCCAGAACTGGGAAGTCTGCATTGTGTCATACATTCTCATGCAAGCAAATTAAGTTGAAATAAGCAACTGGAGAAGACTATCAATGAAATATATGAAAAATACACTTATTAAGCCCAGTTTTAATATTTGTTCATTTGGCTTCAATCCTAACAAGCAGGTGATCAACAGCTCCATTAATAACACAAATTCCATCCTCACACTAGTACACTCCCACACAAAGAAAGCAAATATATTATAGATTGATCAAAGAAAAGTGTTCAAAAGCATAACTTTGATAATCAGAATTGATTTCATTTTTGATACAGTGCTTTAGAAAGCATCCCACAATACTCAAGTTCAACTGAGCTGTGCAATAAGCAGAGCACTTCAATTTTAAATGACCACTGTCCCTTCCAACAATTAAAAAGATGCTAAGAACAATCATAATCTGGTTCAGAATTAAATCCGTCTCTATGCAGTGGTTAAGGATTGCAAATTAAATAGAAGACAACCTCTAACATTTGAAATTTGTAGCATTATTTCTCATGAATATGAGCTCATTTAGTCCAAGTTGAGTAGAAATGTCTGAAATGCCCATCACCAGATACTCTCTGTAGGTAGAATGTTGCTCTGTTAGAATGAGAGATGCCAGTGTGTCCCAGGGTTACACACAGGCTACAACCCGGAGCAAAGTGGTCCAGAAATGTGCACATAACAGCAAGAGATGTGTCATTGTCCCTGGGAAAATAAGATGGGGTCAAAAGAAACATGGATTATTTGATTTACAGGAGGGCAGAATCTGAAATTCTCTTTGGCCCAGGATCTATACATTTACTCATGCTTACATTCAGTTTCCTCTGGCCTATATTCAAGCTTGCTTTTTTTGGGTTTTTCCTGTGTCAGTGATCACACTGATCAATGGATACAAGGCAGAGGATGAGGTCTGAGGCATATTTATCTACAAGAGTTCACAAGAGTTGAGTTTATGTTGCTGGAGGTACTGAATTATCTACATCAAGACACTGCCAGAGATCCCTAGGACATGTTCACCTCCTTTAATCAAATGGAGCATAGGTGCCTTTAGATGACTAATTTGGATTAGAATTCACTGAAAACCCAGCAAATCAACCATTCTTAGACCTGGCCTGGGATTGTTTAATGCCATAAAATTGAAAGAACAGAAGCAGCCAGACAAAATGGAACAGCAGTTCAGAAGCCAGAGAAACACAAGGGCTGTGTATGGGGAAAGAAAGGAGCTCAGGGTGTGCTCAGCACAGTCAATGCCTTCTCAGAAATATTGGTTAGAGACAGGCAGAGTTTGCCTATGGATCAATGATGGATGCAAGGTAGGGAAATGAGGAGGACATTTACTGAACCTTACAGCTGAAAAATCGTTATCCTCCTTTTAAGCCTGCTCTATAATTTTCATAGAAGGGTTTAGATTGGAAGGGACCCTAAAGCTCATCCAGTTTCAACCCCCCTGCATGGGCAGAGCCACTGGAGCAGGGGGCTTAGAGACCCATCCAGCCTGGAACACTTCAGGGATGGAGAGTCCAGAATTTCAGTGGTCAGCTCCTCTGCCTCACCAGCACAGAATTTCTCCCTAAGAGCTAATTTAAATCTATCCTCTGTGAGTTTGGAGACATTCTCTCTTGCTCTATCACAGCATGCCCTTGTAATCTTTTTATCTTTGGGGAGTAGCCTAATCTGCAGAGCACACTCATCATGCCAATTAAGGCTCCATAAACATCTCTCTGAAAAGGAGCCTCTCCCCAGTAAACTTCCAGTCTAATATGATCACATCTCAGTGCAGAGAGGGAGGGATGAGAAAGAATGCCTATGTTTGATAGTTTATGAATTTAAATTTTAAACAACCCTGCATAAAAGGCTGTAACTCCACAAAGAATTTTGGGAGTGGGGGGACAAACTAACTTACAAACCTTTCATCCCTGCATAGCTGGGGGTCATTAACAAAAAGGCCTCGGGCTAGGGCATTAATTTCCAGCTATCTAAAGCTGAGATGCACAAAATAAGCTTTTCATTGCATAGTTGAACAGTACTAGACTGTTAGGCTGCACCAGGGCTGTGATTTAGGGTCTTGGCTCAGTGGGGTGTGTATGTGTGGTGTTGGTTTATTGTTGGTTTTCATTTTGTTTTTTAGAGTTTAGCTGTTTCCACCTAAGTGAATACGTCCTGCATTCTAAGACAGTCACATGTGGGTCTGAAATACAGAGTGGAGTTTAAGATCCTCATCTTTCAGGAAACTTTAAGGATGATAAATTCTCCAAAGGCATTTTCCTTTATAATCCTTGCCCTTGTTAATTCCTCAGAAATATCTTCTATGACAAAAGGTTGTCAGTTGAGCCAAAAATTAATAGCAGACAGGTGTATTTTCATATAATTTGACTTCCTATTGCCATCCATTCTGGATTTGCCACACAAAACACACACAAATTGGGGGCATAGGCATTCAATCATGCAAATGTGGAAGGAGCATCTATTGCATGTGAAAGGCAAGGAATAAACAGGAGAGCTGAGTTCAAGCACCAGTATCTGTGTCTCTAAGTGCCAGACCACCCATAAATACCCTGATAAATATGGGTATGACAGCCCTGAGGATTTGCCTCAGTCTACGTGGCTGAACCATCTCATTATCACAGATTATTTGAGCACCTAATAAAGTCGCATCATTTGTAAAAGATACTCTGTGTCTGCATTTCCCACAGAAAGACACTTTCCAGTCCAAGAAAAGGCTATTTAACAAAACCTAAGGAATATAAAGAAATCTTTTGTAATTTGAACGGGGGAAGGGGGGGGAAGTGCAGGTAATTTTATCAGCTTTTTTTTTTTTTTTTTTTTTTTTTTTTTTCATTTTTTCAAGGTCTCTCTGAAAGAAAGAAGTTGCAGTGATATTTTGAATGTGTTGGCCAATCGAGTGGGTTTGCAAAATAAAGCCAGATGGCAATGGATTACCCAAATGTTTCACTGTGGGAAGCCAGCCATTTGCTGTGCCTCCAGCAGGATTGTTTCTCAGATCCCACCCTGCTCAAGCTCCCACAGCTCGCACACCACCTGCTGCCCTGCTCTGGGCTCATGGCAGCAGGAGCAGCTAGCCACTGGCCAGCTGCAGTGGCCACTGCTCCATCAGCTGTGGGGACAGCAGAGAATGGGGGGAGACCACACTCAGCTTCCAGGGCAGGGTGTGAGCACCATGGTCAGGTCCTGCTTGTGTGAAGTCACCTGAAGTTGGCATCACACTGTTGGGGGTCAGGTTTTCCTTCCTTTTGTTCCTTTTTACCTACAGAATATTTTCCCATAAATTGCTGGGAAACTCCAACAACTGAGTACAGTCATTTCACGAATATAAGCCGCACCTTTTTCATTGAAGAATCCAGCCTACCCCCGTGGTGTAGCTTATATTCAGATGCGGCTTATAATGGTGAAATTACTGTACTTAGTAAAACAAAAGGAGTGGCCAAGCCTCAGGGGAGGAGGGCATCTGGTTGAACTTCTCTTGTCTGAGAGTTTCTCTATGAGGGGAAGAACTGGGCAGGTAAAGGATGGGGCTGGGGCAGCTGCTGGTTCTCTCTCTTGGCTTCAGAGCTGAAAGGAATTCACAGCTCCTGCCTAGGGAAATGTCGGTAGTGTCTCAGGAGCTCAAGACAA
>VRYO01002184.1:6374956-6453099 GCA_009812075.1 Sialia sialis | reverse complement strand
CATCCAGGGCAGCCAGAGGGATGTCCTGGGGTCCCACAGGAAAAGGAATTCCCTGCTGCTGCTGCAGCCCAGCAGTGCCAAGGGTCTGCAAAACAACCCCAGTCACTAACAGAGCTGGGAAAACAGCATTTTACTGCCTGTTTGTACAGAGAAGCTGAGGCAACTTTTATCTTTTTCATATTACTGGTATTTCATGCTGTCTGTGCAGCCTCAGCTTCAGACAAAATTCACACAGACTGTACCTCAATCTCTTCTTTTCTTCCTTATATTCACACATAATAATCAAGGAGGAAAGAGGCTGTCAAATGCTATAGGAAATCAGGAAAAATAGCTTCACATTTCAATTACTTTTACATATCATTACGACTGTTCTGCAAATGTCTCCTTTGCAATTTCAGGAAACCATTTAAATCATCCTCTTCCAAGAGCACTAATTCAGACATTCCTTCAGCCAGGTAGCCCTAGAGTGACTATCTTTGCATTAAACCACTGAAACTCCGAGAGAGGAATTTAGAGCAGCTAACTTATAAATCTCTTGTTGCATTAAAGGCTTTCTTGTTAAAAAAAGAAGAGGTTTGTTTCTCTCTTGTGACATCCCTGAGCACTGGGATTTTTTATTTTAGGTCATTTACACACCAGTATAAATCTATTTATTTCTTACTGTTCAGTTTCACTCCTGCTCCCTGTGACAAAATATGAAGATCAGGAATTTTCAGAATAAAACTGTCAGAAATTCAAACAAATTCATAAAGAATTACAGAATAATAAAAATTCATATAATGTTGGATTATGAAATTATTTTTTTAACAGTCCTGAAAGTGCAAACATTATTAAAACCAATAAATTGCAGCTATTTTATGCAACATTTTGCCTTTGACAAGATTAATGTGAGAGCTGAGACTTTCACACCAGCAGGACCAAAAAGTCTCACTACAAAAATGTCAGCTCCATTTCAATAACAACCAAGTATCTGAAATACTCTGTATTTTGGCGAAGAGCAGAACTGAAGTGAATTAACCATTGTCAGTTTTAAATGAGATGGGGGAATGAAACATCTTTTCCACAGTGCTTCAAACTTCCCTGCCTTGTGCCCTTGTGCTCTTGGGCCAAAAAGGCAAAAAAAAAACTCATTCAGTGCCTCTGACCTTTACCAATGGTATCAGAGGCCACATTACTACACTCTTACCCATTTGCAGTTAATCAGATTAAATGAAGAGGTTAATTAGGTGAGCAAGGTTCACTAATGGTAATAAGCAAGATAATGCACAGAGCAGGCTTCAGTGGATAAAATATAATGGCAGCTACTTGCATGGAGCATCCACAATTATTTAAATCAGTTTCTGTTGAAGAAAAAAGTGAAGTCTGGTCTAGCAGAGCACAAAACTCACAGCCAGCCATCCTGGCCTCAGTACTCACAAAGGCAGGCCTGAAAAGAATTCTTGAAAATAGAGCACAAATTGCAACCTTGTTCTGCAAATCTCTTCCTGACTTGGAGACACGTCCATTAAATTTTACAGGCAAAATTTGTAGTCTGGAGTTATGTCAAGGAGAAAGTAAAAGTTGCCTAATTTACCATGTGCAGCTCAGCTTTGACTCAGATTCTATTCTTGAGCATTACATTATGCAAACTACTTCATAAAGCTCCATAATCCCCTTAATGCAGCCCACACTGGTTTAAAAATTAAAAATCACTATTGTTTCCATTATCCTTTTAATTGGATGATGGCATGACTAATATACAATATAAAAGTAAACTATTTAATCACACATAATCATCCTGTTTTACATTTTATTCATGCCAGGTATTTCTAAATTCAGATGTTACAATGTCAATCAACATACAATTTATAGCCTTCAAGCTTTTCACACACACATTACCTCCCAGTTAGTACAATATTGAAGCATGACTGAAATGCATGGTGGAAAAGTAGTGTAAAAATCAATAATTGCATAGCAGAGAGTGGATGTTCTAAACATTTCATGGCAGGCTGTTGTGATGGCTCTGTGTGTATGAGAGTGGCAGAGGGAGAAAACAAGGAGCATTAGCTCTGCTAACAAGGCTTGCTGCACTGGCATCAGCTGCAACACTCCTGGGAAACCCAGAAATTCCTTTCTGCTTCTCCACCAGAGGATGAAGGAAGAAAAGAATGAGGAGAGTGCATAACCCTCTGCCTTACTCAGCAATTTGATGAGCTGATTCCTATGCTAAATTGAGCATCATGCAGAAAAAAAAGCATCAGAAACTCCTCTAGCCATGCTCACCTTTCAAGAGAAATTCTTCTGGGCTGAAACAGTTCCCCCATGCAGTATTACATTGATATGATGAAGATGTCATCTGGCTGGCTACACAAATTGCTTGATTAGAGAAAGGACTGGACAGGAATTGTAGCAGGGAATATCAAAACAGAACCAAGATCTCCAAGATTAAGGTCCACAAGCAGCTCTTTCTGATTGCCAATGGAGAGGCCACACTACATTCTTAGTAAATGTTCAGTGGTCTTGTCTGAGTTGTTTTCTAAAATATCTCCATTAGAGTTGCTCATTATTTTAAAGTAATTCTTAATAAATATTGATTTGCTAATCATTTCTGCAGAAAGAGTTAGGCCATTTTTAAAATTTATTTTCTTGTCATGCAGTTGAACTTTCTCTTCCGGCAGACAAAAAAAGCAAACAGAAAACAATTAAGCTGCTGAAAAGTCGTGTTTTGATATTTTATAACCAATTTCTTCACACAGACTTCAGAATTACAGAATGTTTTGCTGTTTTTAGTTTTTGTTCTAAATCCAAGACACTAACTCAATGAAGTGCTTTGATTAACTCACTCCATACTGTTTTATATTCCGCTCACAAACCATTCCAAGACTTGAACTTTACACTCCCACCTCAGAAATATTTTTCTAAAAGATCAGATGTTCATTAGACAGAAAAGCTTCTTATTATTCATTCCAGTTCCAGCCTGCATTCCCTCTTTAAAGATAGGCTTGCTTGTTTTACTCATGGTGAAATATTAATGGATCATTATTGATACAAAGGACTCAAAGAGAATGCTTCTAAGTTTCTATAAAATATGATGTGGAGAGCACACTGGATCTATAGGGGATGTTTTTTGGGGAGGTCACTGTATGAAACACCTGAAACACTCCAGTATTTCCTAAGAGAAAGTTGAGATTTATGCATTAGAATACAGTTTGAAGTAAAGGAAAGAAGGTAGTATTTTTCATAAAAAGGTAAGAATAAGTTACATGTAATTTAAATTGTAAAGCCATTACAGAAAGCAGGAGTTCCTAATGCCTATATAAGTGTTATTACAAAAAGAAAGAAAAAAAAAGCTATTTGCTGTTATTAGAAATAAGTAGTGACTGGCTGAGCTGTACAATTCCAGTGCTGCCAGATGAAGTCTCTTCCTGAATTAAATAGATGCCACCTACAAAGCAGATCCAAAACCACTTCAGATGTGCAGAATCAGTGCAATCTGAAACAAAACAACACCAAAACCACACTAGAAAGAAAGACTGCTAAAAACTAGAAATACCAAGTTCTGCAATGTTTGCCAAACAGTTTCTAGAGCTGTCCATCACAAAGAGGAATCAACAAAGCTTGGGTGCTACCAGAACTAAAAGAATCTACATAAATAGAACAACAATAAAATATTTTATTGGATTTGGGACTTTTGGGGGAGTTGGGTTGGTTTTTATAGCGAGAATTGCACATGCAGGTTTTTTTTAAAGGGTTTTGAGAACTGCCTTGCAAATAAGAGGTTAATCCTTCACCTGTAATGTATTGTAGCTAAAATCTGGCTTATGGCACAAGAGAGCCCAGCTCAGTTCCCCTAGGTCCAGCACATGTCAGAGTGACAGGTCAGAGCTTCCTACAATACAGAGATTAAATTAAGATTACAAGCAGAATCTCAGCCCCCTTCTGTCCTGCCCTCTGCATGAAGGAAGAAAAGGAATTTTTCTGGTGCTTCTATCCACACATTCATTTCTTCCTCAGCCTGGTGCACTCCCTTCTCCCCAAATTCCCCATCCACTGCTTTGATATCTTTGTTAAGGGAGGTAAAATATTGAACTTTGGAACTTTTGCCCAGATCAGATCCCTGGGTACATCCTCACCAATGCAAAGGCAAAATACCTGCTCCAAAATATTAAAAAAGCCAAACCTGTTCTGAAGATAAGCTACAGAAGCTTGAATGAAAATTGTTACTGTGCCTGGGAAGGAATAAAAGCCTTTCCTGAGGCAGAAACAAACCAGTGTCAGAGCCACAAGTGCAGCAAAAAGACAGAGAATTGTTTGCTCGTATTTCCTGTCTTCCAAATGAGTGCAGAGTGGCCCACAGCATCTCTAAGTACCTTTATATCCAGTTGCTGTTTGCTCATCTGCTTTTATAGGCACGGTCCTTTTCAGAGTGCTAATGTGTTTTGTAGATGCAATAAATCTAAATAAGTATTCATCAAGACTTGGGTTTCCCCAGAATGACTCCCTCTCACATGCCTGCACAAGCTCTAGCAGAACAATTTGACTTTATTTAGTGTCTTCTGTTCAATGCTGCTACATAATGCTGGTTAAGAACTGCATCTATCATTGACTTCTCCCCCTGAAAATATGAGGAATTAAATCAGCCCATGTAAAATCACAGATGGATTTTCTTGTTGGAAAGACTGATCTTCTCACAACTTCTGTAAGTCATCACTTTTTTTAGCTTAACTATAAGAACAGCTTCAAGTTTCAAGACACTATGTTTGGTGGATTTCGCTTTTGTTTCATCATGAGCAATTTAAAAGCATGTTTAATTTTTTAAAAATGTACTGTTTACTCCGCATGAGTTTTCTTTTATTTTTGTTTCTTGCACTGCAACCCTGTTGAAATGAATAATTGAATTGTTTTCAGTAAGACTTTAAGTAGGGAAAATTAATGTAGAATAACACGAACAGTTATGTAGAAACAAACCAAAAAAATGCTTTGAGTTTGGTAAACAACTGCTAAAATCAAGTCTGCCTCTGCATGAACAAAGCATGGAAGTTTTCAAACTCAAAATTTCCCATATTATGTAGTATAAATTTAATATTAAAGGGATAAAAAAGGATACCATTTCAATGTGAATTGTAGGGCTCCAATGAGCTGCTGAACTGGCATTTCTCACTTTGAAATCCCATCAGGAATCCTGCTGGGAGCAGCACCCAGAGCCTGCAGGGGATCCCTGGAAAGCCACCCAAGTGCTGCACCCATGGAGACAAAAAGGGATTTGTGTGCCTTGGCTTTGCCCACAACGTGAACCCAACAGCTTCTTTGGGTTTTGTTTTCAGGTTCTGCACAAACTCTCTGTGCTTTTTTACCCTCTCCTTCTTCAGCCTGGAGCAGATGCTGGTACACATCTCATCACTGTTCCCCTGGGATTCTTCAAGGAATTCACCACACAGAAAATGTTCACAGCTCTTTAAAACATTTCTTATTATGCCCAGCAGCACTAATTGCATTAGTTCATCTTGCATCACCCTTTCTCACTTTCTACATGCTCTTCCACTCATGAAGACGCCAAAGACATTCATTCATAAGTCTGGTTTCACTGCTAAAAAAATTCATTTCTTATTTCTTCATTTCATTTTAATTTTATTGGCAATTTTTGGCACTATTTCCCACAAAGCATCAGGAGAACATGAAAGCAAGTGAGCATGGCAAGGTGAATTTAAAACCTGCTTCTATGTATAATTTCTGTCAGAGCCATTAAAACATCCTCAGAAAAGCCAAAGTTTCAAAGGCCATGCAAAGAGAGTGCTTCTGTTTCTGCTGGAGAAAATGGAAAGGAGAATCAGAGCTCATGTCTAAGACTGGTATTTGCAGAAGTGCTTTTCTTCCTCTGAAAGCAGAGGATTCCTTTGGCAAGAACAGATCTTGAAATTAATGTGTGAGTTTTCAGAGCAATAAGGGTTAATTTTTACATTGATTTTTCAAGCCAAACACTCCAGTATTTGGGATGAAGTCAATGATAGAAATAAATATTGTTAATGAAACTTATTAGAGTTATATTTAGACCCCATTGTGCTGTGCATATGGAGTAGGGAAGTATTTCTGCCCTGAAAACATCTGATAAAGAAGGAAAAATACAACACATGAACTGATTCATACAAACATCAAGTCTTTTTCTCAGGTCATGGGAGGAGTTAGTAAAGATTAGGTAAAGGAATGGAAAAAACCCTAAAAAAAACAAACAAGCAACCAATAAACCAACCAACCAACCAAAAAAAAAACAAAACAAAAAAAACAAACCAACAAACAAACAAACAAAAAAAACCAAAAACCAAAAACAAAAACAAAACTAACTAAGAAAAGACTAAGTGAGACAGAACTGAAGAAAGAGCAGGCAGTATGAAGTAAGACATACTGGGGAAACAGTCAAACTGAGAGGAACACATTAAAGTCCTGCCTGGTTGCTTCTGCTGCTGCTCCTGCCAGCTGGGGTCTGGCTGGCTTTCCTTTGACGAGCAAAAAAAAACTCTGAAAGGAACCCCCACAGCCTCCTGTGCAGAAAATATAGCTCCTATATTTTCCAAATCAGCCTTAGGAAATCACAGAGCGTTTACATGATAAAATGCCATGTATGGTCCTCTGGTTTATAAACTATCTTTACTACTAAGAGACTGAGTAGCATGAGCAGATTTAAAAAAAAAAATAAAACCAGCTTGGCTGGCTTCCCTGCAGAACTGCAGTTGCACAAGTATTCCTTCACAGAAAAGGAACAAGTCAGAAAAAAATGATTAAAAATAGAAACACATGAATCAAAATGATCCTGCTCCCTCAGTGGGTCCCCAAAGCACCTGTGCCCTGAGTGCAAACCCTTCTCCATTCCAAGGATGATGTTTGTGCAGGCAGGTGAAGGCTCAGCAACTTGCTAATGCAGTAAATTATACAGTGGGGGTAAGTGAGTGTGACAGAATCCAGCTGTAACACCAGGCACACAAAATATAGGTAAACAGTTTAATTACCCAAACCTTGTCAGCTCTATGGAGAAACTGGTGAAAGATTAAATTTCTTTTTTTTTTTATTCCCTTAAATTTCCCCCATGTGTAGATTCTCCTTCCAGAATTACAACCCTTCTGTTCAGTTAAATAAACACAAACACAGCCTGGCCATTCCTTCTCAGCTTTAAATCAAACTTGTACCACCCCTAGTCCTTGTCTCCTGGATGGACAAACGTGTTTGTGGTAAATCAGATTTTCCTTTTCTTGGTGTACAGCTGAGTCAAGGGGAAATCATTCTGGTATACAGTCAAGTCAAGGAGAAATCATCCTCTGTGGAAGATTTTTGCACCTCATAAATAAGAATTTAAGGCTTAAATACTCACATATCCTACAAAACATCCAAGTGGCACATGACCTATGGTGGCCACAGGCTCCAGTTTGGGGTTTGGTTGTGGTGGTAACAGCTATGGCTGCTAGAAACTTCAGCTGAAGCACAACTGATCACTGTCCTTGCCCCTCCAGGCAGTTCCACCTCCAGGAGCTCTGTCCCCTGCTCGTGGGTCCCAGCAAACAGCCCAGGCTGTGCACTGGGACTGAGCAGAGCCAATCGTTCACAGCAAACCAGGCTCGTGGCAAAGCCTCTCCCAGGCTGGAGAAGCAGATTTTCCTATGCAAATGGCAATTGCATCAATCTTTACAGAGAAGCTGTTGACAAGCTTTAGGCAAGGTAAAAACAGACAGAAGAAAGCAATTAATTTATTATTTTCCTCAGTAAAGCACGGTGTATTGGTAATGGCCCATTGTAAGCATGAATAATACTGAAGCTGGGAGCAACATGGTATAATTTTAACATTCTACAGCCTTTTAAAATCAATCTTATTGATGTTCATCACATCCATAAAGCTGCAAAGAATGGGTTTACTAAACTTAAGGAAAAGATAAGATCTCATTTTGCGCCTTTCAGTTTCTTCATTATGTTGCCATAATGTCATCAGTGTAATATATTTCACCCCTTTGCCTCTGTTTTAGCATTCATTTTTTGATTCTGCTGTGATCATGTCTGGTTCTTTGAAGCAATGAAATGAATTATGGATATTGCTTTTACTCCACTGCCACATCCAGGAGCGGCGCAGGATGTGCTGAGAGGAAAAGAATGTTTCCTGCTTGTGGACTGGGAAGTCAACACTAAAAACCAGAATATGTCATCACCCTCCATACTGAGAGCCACACCTGAAACCAGCAGAGCCACATGGTTTTGCAGGAAGACTTCAGCCAAAGGCTGGCCAGTTTAGGAACAAAAACACAGAATTGTCAAGGCTAGAAGAGATCTTCAAGATCAACCCAGCAGCACCAGGACTCTGTGGTTGTCCAGGGTTACAATACAGGATGTGATCAAAGGTGTCTATTCTATCACCATCTGTTGAGAGTGGAGCAGTGATCCTGATCTCCATGGGAGATATTCTGCTAATGGGCCATCCATTGAAACCAGGTGGGGCAGTGTTCTTTATTTCCAAAGGGGACATCTCCTGTTCATGGCCATATTTTATAAACCAGCTTTGGCAGTGTTCTTTATCTTTTCACAACCCATCCTTCCTCCAGGGAGTTCTCTTCTGCTCATGGCCATTCAGTCCCACTGTGGCACTGATAAAATTATTGCATCCCATTGGGAGATCCTCCAGCCAAGGAGAAGAGCCCAACATTTCTTACCAAGATAAAAACTGAGATTTTGGGACACTAAGGCAGCCTTTGTTCCCCTGGACTCCAGAGGAAAACCGGACTTCTCCACATCATCACTGGACCTTTGAAGGGAAACTGCCCCTTGTCCAGGAGCACTGCTCCAACTGAAGCACATCTGTCACTGCAGGAGGATGCAGCCACCATTGAATGGCACTGCTGCCAACACCCTGACTGACTGATGGGATGCCAGGTTGTACTCTGACTTTCTCAGTGTTTGGGGTTTGTTTCTTTGTAGTACTGTATTTCTATTTAATTTTCCTACTAAAGAACTGTTATTCCTAATTCCCATATCTTTGCCTGAGAGCCCCTTAATTTCAAAATTATAATAATTTGGAGGGAGGCTGTTTACCTTCTCCATTTCAAAGAGAGGCTTCTGCCTTTCTTAGCAGACACCTGTCCTCCAAACTAGACAGTGGTATAAAATGAGATCCAAAGAACTGCATTATTCCCAGGGAATATAACCAGAGAGGTTAAAGGATCTGTTACATCTTCCAGCCCCAGACCTTAGGGCAGAGCAGTGTCCAGATGGTCACAGAAGTCAACCTGTGATGGACAAGACCAATACTGCATATTCCTCTGAGCCAGCAACTCGCTTTTTACTTGATGGTTTTAATTAGATAATCCAGGATAAAACAGCTCTGTGGGAGGCACAGAGGTATTTTGGATATGAATGGCTCATTAAAAGTCCAAATCAGGCAGCAAAGGCATCTAAACTGAGACCCTTCAGCCACTGTGGCTCAAGGCACTCTTGCCAAAGTCTCTCAGAGTTGGTTGGGATAAAAAAAAGAAATTATTGCGCTAGGGCTCATCTTATGTTCTCAGGTCTTCCTTCCAAATGTCAAAATCCGCTCACAAAACCAAGAGAGATCTCTGCACAAGAGCTGAGATTTAATTAAGAAAATAAACTAAGTTTGAGTACTGAAATATATTGAGTTTTGTCAAAATTTTCTTCCTGAATGAAATATCAGAATAATTTTAGACTTCCCTTGCAACAGACACAATAAAAAAAATAAAGAAACAAAACAAAATGAAGATGCACACACAGGGAATTATCTGAAGGATTTTGCTTCACTCAAAAGTTTGTGTTTTACCTGCAAAGTTTTCAAAGTCATTACTGAGCATCTTAAATGAAATTATTCAGAAGTTGTTTGTAACCACATGCTTGCCCTCAATCTGCCTCATCTTAGTTTGTAATTCCTTGGGGAAAATGACACTTTTTTTAAAAAACAAAAAAGCAGAAAACAATGAATTGGAATCTTGCCACTCTCTTATTAATAATGAGCATCTACACCCAACTAGTTGTGTGCAGACAAAAAAAAAAATGTGTGAATACATAATTTGAAGCCCAACAACATGCAAATATATTCAACAATTCATCTTGCTTAAGAAGCCTGAGGAAAAAGGCATACAAAACAAAAACATGTGTGAAGCATTCCAAGTGCATCCTGCTATGTTTGTAGTGATCCCTTAAAAACAAAAAGGGTGGAAAATGGGAATTAGATCACCCATTTCACCATGACTCTGTAAAATGGAGATCCAAAGAGAATGAGGCCAGAGGGAGGTGCTCACCATCAGCCTGGTTACAAGAGCTGGAGCAGCACCCACATCTCGAAGACCCCCTAAATTAATTCACAGCCCCATGAAAGAAGGGATGAACACGCCAGGAACACCTCATTGTGGCAAAAAAGTTCACATGGAATTATAGGCTAAAAAAATACAGATTAAATAATAAATCTCAATTGAACATTTGAATAATTTAAGCTATCCAGATCTTTACATTTATTTACCTCCATTTAAGTTTCAATTAATATCATTCACTGGTAGATTTTTATAATGGCTTAATGAGATTTAAAGAAACACCATGAAGTTCTGAAATTTTATTTTGTTTGCTAAATTACATACTTAGCCTTCTTTTCAACTGATATTATAGGGAAATACACAGAATTAGAAGCTTTCCAGGTAAGGCAATCAGGAGTTTTACAGATTAGCCTGCTCTGTACTGGAAGCACAACACTCAAACAGGCACATTTCTGTGTTTGTAGTGTAACACACACACTTATCCAGACAAAAACCCACATCTTTCCACATTAGTGGGTGCCAAAACCAGTGCCTATCAAAGCTTAATTAAAAACCCAAGCTTTGCACATAGCCTTAGTACAGGTTTATATCTTGTTCAAGCTTTTGCTTGCTCTCAGGAATCCAATTGCTGCAGAGCATTTACATACCTGTTTTCTTTATTAAATAACCACGAAAGTCCTCAGGGACCTAGGCTACAACAGCCAAACGTGCACCACATCCACAATCTGAGAAGTGGGAAGAAAATCCCAAAGAGACCAAAGTCAGGGAACTACTAGCACATTCTCCTGTGACTATATGATAATTAAATGTTCCCCAAACTTTCCTTACTTTATCAAAATGCATCACAGTGCTCAAGACTTAAGCACTCAGCATATGCTTGCAAGAAATCCCTCTCACTTTACGCAGATGTTTGCAAGAAGGTTTTTCATTTGGATAAAGGTCACTGACTGCAGCTGGACAGGTCACCCTGTGCCACATGGCAAATTGTTTCTTTGACTCAACATGAGATTTAATATCCTGTGACTCAAAGAAGAACATGATTTTTGTTTGCTCACAAAGAGGTTCATTACCAGCACACATCAGCCATGACTGAGAGAACAGAGTGCAATGACAGAGACATAAACTCTCTGTCCTGAAAGCTCCAGGCACAGGGCAGCACCCACTGTGTGGTCACAACACAGGGAAGAAAAGGGATTATTCTGACCATAGCAGTAGGGTGGCCTGTCTCTGCTGTGAAACACTAATCTTAAAGAAATTAGGATTTTAGTTAAAAGTTAGAAGAAATAGAGCTTGAGATAGTTACCTGAGACTTAAATCATTGATTGCCTGTCAATTTATGTTTGCTTAGCTGTGCTTGCAATGGGAAAGGATGAAACCAGTAGGTAGGTCCAAAGAACACAAACAATTGCAACCAGAAACTCATTCTGTGCAAAACTGGAGTTGCCCCAAAAGCCATTTGTATTGTCATTGATGGAAAAGGTTGAGAGTTCAGGGCGAGGAAGACTCGCCTTACTTCCTCCCCACAAAAACGACCCCAGACTTAATTCAAGAAGCCAACCACGCTGCTTAATTGCCATTCAAGCTAATTACCATGGGAAGGGGGAATGGGAGGGGCTGGTATTATGAATATGGATTTGTTTGAATCTTTTGTCAATAAACAGACTCTGTGACCACCTGTAATTTTGCAGTGTGTATTAGAGGGTTACCCCACGCTGCTGCCCAGTGCTGAATAAACATACACTTTATAACTTTAAATTGTTAGAGAGTCTTTTGTCTGTCACAGTTGAGTATTGGTATTAGACCAATACTCACATTTTGGTAAATCAGCTGCTCCTAACATCACTTGTGCTCTCAGCCCCCAAGGTTTTGTCTCTTTTCCACAGAGACAAAACCAGAAGCACTCAAATGCCAGGGTGTGCTCCAACCAACATCAGCCCGGTGCTCACCATCCCATGGCTCTAAGCAGAGACTCAGTCACAATTTCAGTGGGACAGTGGCCCTGTAGGTGACACAGGTGAGATTATCAAGTACGAGATGCTTCTGGGTTGCTTCACAACCTTAATGTACGAGTTCAGTCAGCCCTGATAGCATGAAAGCATAGCAAGTTAGTCCATAAAATGTAAACTTGTGTGCTTGGATATTTTCCAGTCTGAATTTAGGGCAAAAGATATATTTAATACTCCATAAAAAAATTCTCTACTCTGGATTCCACTGTTGGGATTGCAGTAGAAGAGCTGCTATGAACAGAGGAGAGTTTGTGCTGCTCTTCTACAATATCTCAACACCAGCATCTGTTTTGGTGGATCTGTCTTACTTTTTCTTATCTTTATTGAGTGGTTACATGGAGGGCAAGATATTTCTCTCCCATATCCTCTATCTGAACAGCATGAAATGAATAAAACCCATGAGAGTGACCTTTGTGGTGTCAGAGAAAGTTCAGGATATGAGAACTTGATGTAATAATAGTGGCTGATTAATGCTTGACCTCTCAATTATTCTTGCAATTGATAGAAAATGAATTCAAGAACCTTGCAGAAGCAGAAGACTGAACTCATCTATAAGTATTCCAGAACCAGTAAAAGCTTCCATGATCTGTTACCATTTTTTTGTCCTGCCTCAGTCTTCCACACCCACCAATAACCCCTGAGCTGCGAGCATACATGGTGAAAACTCCAAGGAAAGCACTCTACTAGAAGAGGCTGAGTCTGACCATACAGAAGAACCTCAATCCCAGATATTTATTTTGAGGTGTTATCAAGCCTTTCAATGCATTAACATTTGGTTTAGATATTAGAAAGGACAAAGATAAAACTGCAATGGAAGCTTTCTAAAAACAGGCAGATAAAGGCAGCAGGTCCTGCCCGTCAGCAGCTGCAATCCCACACGTGTGGCTCTTGCTCCCATCACACTTTGTTTGGGACCCCAAAATGTGAACAGCAAGGGTCTGATGTGAAGCTGAAGGCACAGAGGTCTTCATGAACAGAAAGCTGAGACACGGCCTCTGACTACTGCCAAGTGCCCCAGGGTGGAAAACCACGACAGCACTCAGACAAGGAGGTGGTTTAGAGCAGCAGAGTCTTAGGAGATAATTAACCATAAATCATTTAATCACAGAAAACATCCAGAGAGCAGAGAGACTTATTTTGCAAGGTTTTCCAAAAGATAGTAATAGTAATCTTATTATTCAATTAGCAGTGTTCTTTAATGACCTTGTATTTGGTTTCAAGGTCTTATATTCAAAAAGTATTTTACACTCAATCTTTGACACTTCATCTCAGACATTTTACAAGCAATCACTGATCTAAATTCTACTTGAGTTATTCTTTACAGCACCACATACTTAAAAGTATCAAAGTATTAAACATAGTAAAACAAACTGTAAACAAATAGTAAAACTGGCATTTAATTTTGTTATATAAAATATATCCATTGCCATCCAAAAAGACAATGCAGATAGCAATTATGATAATAGTGCAGATTATAGACTACAGCACTCATAATTTACCTGCTACAGTTTTACCAAGGCAAGCATTCTCTAAGTTTCCATACTGATGTCTATTTGGAAATACAACTGGTCAACCTGCTCTGGCTGATGCTGTGTGTATTCATACATATTCAAATGAAAACTGAGAAAAGTGAGTTTATGGCTGTGAGTGCTTATTAGGATGCATGTCTCCCAGCAGATATATTAACAGGGAGCTTTGGGTTATTAGCATTGCCAGGGCAGGGCTGCAAAAGGAGCACTGCCAGCCTTGCTGCTCTGGACAGGTTCCAGGGCTGGTCACAGCTTCCTGCATGCTAGAATCATCCCTGCATTACAGTCAAGACCTCCAGTTCCCAAATACTGCCAGCTGAAAGGCTGTGCACCAGCCTGCTGCAGGGACTATCCTGTGTTAAATGACTCCAATATCACAATAGAAAGCAGTGTCACAAGCCACGTGGTGTACACTGCACAGATCAGAAGCCTCTAAGTATAATTTAAAGGTGGCAGTCTAAAAGGAGAAAAGAAAAAGGAGGGAAAAAATAAGAAGGAAAAAAGTCCCTTCAGTTCTCACAAAGAGCTTTCTTAAAATTTGTACTATTAAATCAGAAGTTAACCATGGAGAAAAGGGATTAAAAATCCAAATCCTTTCTATTCTTAATGACTCAGTGGATACTCCTCATATTGGTCTTGTTGACTCACGTTCTTGATTAGCTGATCCTCAGCATGGTGGAGGAAAACTAACAAATCAGAGAAAGAGAAAGATTTCACGTTTCTCTTTCAAGATCTCTTATTAACCTCAGGGTTTTGTGTTGAGTGTTTTGGGGGTTTTTTGGCCTCAGTTGAAAAGAAACTAAGAACAAAGAAAATGTCCTTACTCCACATCATCATGTAGGCACCAGACTCTGTCAAAGTGATGTGCCTCTAGGATTTGTTACAGAAGCTGACACTTCAACAGGTTTCAAAATAAATTTTAAATAAAATGAGATGGAAAAGGAAGAAAGAGTTTGCAGGGAATGGTCCTCAGATAGATTAATGAGAGCAGCAACACTGAAGATTCCAGAATTAAGCTAAAAATCTACCACATTATTTTTTTTAAGGTAAGTGAAATTCACTGCTCAAAGGAAAAACTTTGTAAGGCTATTTGCAACAGCCCATCTGAGCCTTTTGCTTGTCAGGGAAGTGGCTCAATGCAGGGTGTCCTTTCCAGGCTAATCCTAGAAGGCAGGACACCTCTTTTAGGAAGGAAAAGCAGCACCACAACTTAATACACCTCATGCAATTATTAAGCCCCTCTTGGATTCCTGTCTAATTTGAATTACAGTAATTTCATGCCTATAAGGCGCACCAGACTATAAGGCACACTTTTTTTTTTTTGCAGCGAGGATCCACGCGAAATAAAGTAATGAATTAGTAACGGAATGGCGCGATCGCGGGGTTTACTGGCAGGTGCTCAATTTGTAAACATTTTTCACAGATCAGCGCAGCCTTTAAACGAAGCCCCAAGCGCCCTCCGTGTACTGTGAGCCCTGGCACTCCTGCCTGGCGCTGGCTGGCTCGGTTCTCGCAGCTCGGCTCACTCTTCCAGGTTGGCAAATTTCTGAACTTTGTCCATATATAAGGCGCACTGGATTATAAGGCGGACTTCTGGGTTTCGATCAAAATTTTAGTCAAAAGGGTGCGCCTTATAGTCATGAAATCACTGTACTCCTTTTCCTCATTGGTATTAGCTACAGTATTTTTATTATTTTTCCCATCTCTTTGCAAGGTTTTGTTGTCATGTTGTCATGTTGACCCACTGGGTTGACACATCAAACATCTCCTGCAGGTACCACAGCATCAGTCCAGCAAAAAACCCTCCTGACCTCCCTGTTTATCTTCCTGAGTCAGCCCCAGGAGGAGCAAATTAAAAACACTGAGGGAGCTCAGCTCCCTTGGCTGTGACAAGGAAGGGAACAACAGTGAAGGTTGATATTTTACGGTAGTTTTCATTCCTTCAGAAAGATCCTCTCCTCCTCTTTCCCAAACAAACAAAAAAAAATAAATAAAAATCCCAACAATTTGTTTTAGAATCAGTGTAAGACATAACCCTAACCTTTTAATACTATTTGGAGCAGTACTAATTTGGAGGAAAAAACCCAACAAAAGAATCTCTTTTGGACCAAGTATCCAAACATCTGCAACCAGTTCAGGACCTGTTTTGGGAAGGTCTATCACAGAGCACTTAAATGTTAAATTTCTAAGGAAAATTAAACTCTTTTTTCTAGGTACAGTTCATAGCTACCTGAAACTACACGTCTGAGTAAGAATAGAAGAAGATTCACCTAATTTTGATTATAAATAGGATGATTCACTATGCATATTGACAACAACACCCATGCTAGGTGCATGTCTGTGGTGGACCTAGCACTGGCCAAATTGCCAGTGCACCCACCAGAATTATTTACTCATTTTTTTCTGTGAGATAGTGTTAGGAGATGAGCAAAGCAGGCTCAAATTTTTAAGAGTATAAAGGAAAACTTTATTGACAGAAACTAAAGGAAAAAATAAGAAGAATCAGAATAAAACCTCCAAAACACTTCTGCTTTAATAGAACTCAATTCAGAAATAAAATGGGACTAATGTGCAAAAAGAAATGATGGCGACATTTTCACAAGTACTCATCCTGAAACTTCATATTGGAAAATATTTCAAAAAATCTTACATGAGAGGCATGTTGTAACAGTGGTTTCAAAAGGTCACTCTGTGTCTTTAAGCATTGCAAATAGTAAAGGTGCAGCTTAGACTGCAAGGGAAAATTGAGCTCATAAGGAAGTAGGTGAGAATTCCCTAGGGACTGATGAAGCCACCCAAGCACAGGAGATGCCTGACTCCACAGGGAGCAGATTCTCAGAGTATTTATGCAAATTGTAAAAAATGCCTGTCTGCATCTTTTCATGTTCTATAAACACCTCTGGAAATCTAGCCTTGGGTACAGTATGGGACACCCCTCACACACACTAATAAACAACAACAAAGCCAATTAAAATGAGGCTTCCAAGTTGTATTTTACTTTTTTCCCTTTCCCATAAAAGTAGAAGATATAATGTTTTATCTTCCTGAAATGAATGTATTCCAGAAGGGCAAAGCATTGTATCTACACTTTTATTGGCCTGGCTGTCAGAACACCCTCCAACAATAATTAATGAGCATTGCCTCACTGCTCTTCTTTAATTCAGATAAGCATCAGCAATATTTTCCACAGCAGGGAATAGGGAAGCACAGGTGCTAGTGCCTTGGCCAAGGTCACAGAGCATGGCTGGAGCAGACTCAGACACCCATCCATGACTCCCAAAGATGCTGCTGAGGTGATGCTGCTCCTCTTCAACTACCAAACCTTGTGAGTGCTCATGTGCAGCCTGTGAACATCTAAATCCTTCTGAAGAGAGCACCCTCCCTTTCTCTGCTGTGCTGCCTCAAGTGGGGAGCAGAGCTGAGCAGAAGGGGAAGGGCTCAAAGGTGCCCAGCAGTGCTGGACTTTCCCTTTTCTGCCCCTGTGAGCACCTGAGCAAGCCCAGAAATGTGCAGGGGCAGAAGGGGAGGCAGAGAGAATGAAGTGCTGGAGTTGCACCACTCAGTAATCCTCCAAAAACTAAGAATTCTGGACTGTATTAACCATGCTGCTAGTTAGGCACATTTCTTAAATGTGAAACAATGACCACAGAGCAGGGAATTGTCACTGGATATTATGGGGACATGGCAGATTTGAGGGCTTTGTTCACATGTCTGTTTCTTGGAAATAAGAGAACAATCTACAGCAAAAGAGGGGAAAAAAACCAAACTCAAACCCAAACCACCTGATCTATACTGTTAAAATAATGGCATAGCTTACTCCATTCTTCAGCTGCTTGTCACCTGAACTTGGCAGACTTCAGAATGCCAGAAATGGAGAGAAGGCAGCCAGTAATTATCCAGGGCAACACACCCATCTTACTGCTAGGAGAGGCAGAAAACACTAATTATTGGATATCTGCCTATCTAGTAAAAAAAAGTGGCTACAGCTTCATGACAATATGCTTCTGTTATTATGTCGCATCAAAAGTTACCAAAACCTTCCATTTTAATCAGTATTTTTCAAGCAAGAATAAAGAATATATGTATTCAGTCACATTCTTTGTTAGCTGCACTGTCCCCTGCTACCCAGATAGTGCTGTATCAATATTGTGTGTACAGTTCAAATGAGATTAAAGCATTTTTTTGCATAAAGGTAAAGCAGTGGAATTTTGTTTTATCTGTTTCTCATCTACTAGGAGTTTTCGATACACATATTTATCCTCCTTTAGCAGTTCCACAATATATTTCCATAGTTTATTAAAAAGTAAGAAGACTAATTAAGCATCACTTTGAAAATTCATCATCTGCTAGGGGGAGAAATGTTTCCAAATATCATGGAATTACTCAGTTTTCCATATTAGAACAGTGGCAGTGCCTGACAGAGAGATGAGTTTTGAGCTCCTTGACTGCTATAGCTGTAACCAGACTGTAGCTGTTGGCGTTATTTACCATTGTTTACCACAAGCTAGCACTTTATTCACAAGAATAGTTCTTCATAAATACAAGCAGAGATGCCAAAAAATTAGATTTAAGGCCCTATTGCCTGTAACTGAGCTCTTTATGAATAAGGATTACTTGCAAGAGCACAAGGTGCCCAAGGAGATCACTAAATCAAAACACAGACTCAACCCCAAAAAGGAATGTATTATAATGAGAACAGGAGAAAAGTAAACAGGGCAAACATTTGGAGCTGGAGGAGAGTGGTAACTGAGAGTAAACTGCACCTCCCACATAATCACTGTTGTTGAGAGAATCAGCTTCGCCTGTTGCTGGTAGGAAAGTTGGAATATTGCTTCATTAGCACTGCCCATTGTCCCCTCCAGAATTCCTCCAGACATAACCCCTCTCCTTTTCTGAAGCAAAGGGTGGCTGCAAACAGCGACTTCCAGCAGCTTCCTGATGGCAGAGGTTTTCTCTTAATCAGGAGAATTCCCCAGAACATCTCTCAGATTATTCTAAACAGACTTTGCACTGTGTGACTCCACTTCCATCACATAAATTTGCCTAGTAAATGTAAGAATTTGGTGCTGTATTATGAAAAGATGTGAATCATCAAAATGAAAGGCTGAAAAGCCTTATAGGTATAGAAGACAATAAAAATTCACCTTGCCAAGTCTAAAAATGCTACATTAGTCTATGTAACATGGCAAAATTTACAGAAAATAAATTGCAGACGTTGAAAATGGGATCCCGAAGAGGATATTCTTTGACAAGCAGTAAGGGAATTAGTATAAGAAATATGAGGCATGGGTAGTTGCATTTCAAGCCTTCATAGTTTTGTTGAGAGGAAAAAAATCTACAAACTGAGCTTGTGGCTGGATTACTGGGACAGGTACTGCATCTGAAGTATAACGATAACAAAATGGATTTTACTGATTTGCACTCATTACCAAGACCCCTGGAATTCAAGCCCCACGTTAAGAAACTGCAGGAGGAAGAAGAGTGGGAGAGGACAATGTGGAGAGTTGGATGCTGCTGGATGATGGTGCTGCTGGTAATGTGTCATAGCCATTCTCTAGTCCACACATGCTAATGACAGAGGCACACTTCACAGTGAGAACAGGCTTCCCACAGCCAAACTGGACTAAGTCCCAGCTCTTGCTCTATTTGTGTGGTTTTATTTTCCCCTGAACTGGTTCATGGAATACAAACCAAACAGGAGAGTGGGGAAGTGTGGCTGGACCTTTATAGTATGAGTTATTCTCACATCCTTCAGTTCAGGTGTAGCTTTTGATAATGCAGCACAGGTCACCAGCACTAAAAAAATGCATGAGTGCCTTATGTCTGATAAAATATTTAATACCACTGTACTAGAAACCCTAATTATGTGTGGAGGGTTTAAAGAGAACCATCCAGATTGGATAGTGACAATTAACCAGCTGTGATGGGGAACAAAGGGAAAATAGCCTGGACTAAGGAGCAAACAGCAAAGGCATTTACATAATTTACATACATCCAGATCATTTGTAAATCAGGATTGGGAAACACCAAAGCTATTAGCCCCACACAGGGTCACCAGGCATTTGTGTTTCCATCCAACACTTGATTCTGAAGCAATATACACAGGTGTGGGGAGGAATGAAAGTCATCCAGAACTCAAGGAACTCCAGATGTCATAAAAGTAAAAGAAAGCAACCTTATATTTACAAGATTAAAAGTTCCCTGTCAAACTGTAACCACTCAAACACAGTACATAATTTATTTTGGTTATATCTGAAATGATTGTATATTGATACTGTGCATTTCCTGAGAAGGTTTTTTTAAAAAATGGTCCCTTAGCTGCTTGATTACTTCCCATTGAGACAATTCAAAGAGTCATAGTTAGTAAGGGCACACCAAACTTTGTCTGAAAGAGTAATCAGAGTGGAACCATTTACCCACTCTGTATAAAGAATATTTCTTTCTCTCATTGACTGTCCAACATTTGATTTAAAGCAGGTTTTTTTCTTCAATTTGATTTGCAATTGACAAGATCAAGAAAGACATTTTTATTCTTTCTTACTCCTATGGAAATTTTCTGCCTTTGTATTATCTTCAAATACAGGATCACATTCTTTTCATCAATTCATAATTCAAATAATGCACCCTTTCTTCTCTATGGGCTTACACTGCAACAATGCACATTAGTTAGAGATGTCAATGTATGCTTTATTACAAAAGTCAAACTAGGCTTTATCCATAATTTTCTAAATCTCATTAAAGGGTCTTTCATATTGCAGATAGGATAAAGCAGCACTTTCTAACAGTGCAGTGAATCTCTTTCGGTAGCTCCAGCAGATGACAAAGGGATGCCTTGGGGGTGAGCCTGCTCAAATGCAGATAAGGTGCCCTGCAATGAATCACTGTCCTCTGCAAGGCACTGCCTTGTTAATAAAAGGTCAGGGATCACAGCATCACTATTTTTCCAGCAGAAAGAGAAACAGGGACTGGATTTTCTTTATCCATTTTTTTCCCCTTTCCTCCTCACTGAAGTACTCTCAAGCATCCATTTGTGTTGCACTGTCTCTGGCTTGCAGATGAGCACCGTCTTTCGAGACAGCACCATTGTGTGATGCATTTCTAACCAGGGCAGCTGCAGAGCAGGACTGCACACATCTCAGACTGCTCTGCACGATGCGAGTCATCTCCACTTTTGTTGTTGAGAACACATTTCTCAGTAACACAAAGCCTCCATTTTAAAAATTAGGCTAATGCCAAAAGCTATGCCTTGGAGGACATTTCTAATCAAGGATTATCCTCTGGGTCTGTCAGTTATGGCATTTTTGTTACTCTTGACTAATTCCACTACATTTTCTGAGTGAAAACATAATAATAAAGGCTTCTCTACATAACTTACCAATTTATATGGCTGTCAAGGTGAAGTTTCCATTTGAAACTTCTTTAGCCTCAGGCTGTAATTCAGCAAAGAAGTTAAGATCATGATCAAGTGCTTGGCAGCACCAGCATTTTGGTGGGTGCACCTTGACTCCACAGTAATTTCACAATCTAAAATTCCACAAACACCAATCACAGCTAGTTAATTCTTCTCATTTGAGTTTGCATTTGGCCAGAAGTCTGGGGATACCCCAAATACCCCAATATGTTGTTATCACGATAATTTACCTGTGGGAGTCCAACTGGCTGAGATGGACTGGGCTTAGCCCAGGCTCCGTACACAGGGCATAAATCTAAGACCCTGGGAGACAAGCTGTTAAAAAGCAAGGCCTTAGACATAAGGTTAGGTCCCTAAAAAGATAGTACTGATATAAGAGCTCCAGCTAGCCAGGAAATATTTCCCAACAACATCATATTTAGTTGGTATAATCCTGTTTTAAATTATCAAATGCAGTCTAGGGAGCCTGCTCCCAGAATAAAGCAATCCAAAACACACAGACAATCAGGTCCCAGAGATAATCCTCATTATTGCATTTTGCAGCAATTCTGTTCCAAAGTGATCCTAAAGCAGCAAGGTTGTAGAAGACAACAGGATATACAGGAAATCTTTCCTGAGAAACCTCCTTGACTGACAGATGGGAGCAAAGGGGAGATGCAGAAGAGCTGGGATTCTGAAGGAAGCATCTGGTCACTGCTAAATGGATTTTATCAAGAGTGGAGGATTAGATTTCATTAACCTATACAGATGCACTGGGTACAATTCACCTGAGCAGAGCAGTACATTTTACACTGTAGCAGACTCACAAGGCTGTTGAAGTGTTGTGTGGGTCTTGTCCCAATATGAAATTCTGGGAAGAAAGGGAAATAATAAAGGAGAATCTTGAAAGGCAGTTTCTCTCATCTGCTTTTCAATTTTCTTGTTAGAAACTTACATTACAGCCCCAGCTCATCTGACCTCATTCTTCCCCTAGAGAAATCTCAAAATTTTAAAAGGATGTTTCTTGGCTGGCCAGCTATTTATTATGTAAGTAGAGAACACACTCCACGCAATATTTCATGCTTCTGCTACCTAAGAATTCACACAGAATGCCAGCCTTGCAATCTGGAAAGGAACGGCAGAGGGAATCTCTCATTAACCCTCCTTTGGTCTCAGTACAATTGTTGGATTCATCACTTGGCATGGCAGCCACAAGAGCCTGTGCCAGACAAGAAGGGTTAACACCTTTTTGGGGATTGTGTTTGTTCTTTCTTTGCTCAGCTCCCTCCAGCACTTTGGGACACTCCCCTGAATTGTTATACAGCAGGTAAGCCAGTCTGAGTCTCTCTTAGTCACTAAGTCTGAGTCACTCAGTCATAGCTGAACAAAAGTGGTGAAAAATTAAAGAGAACAACTTGGCAGCATTTCCAACAGCCTTCTGTGGATGACTACACCTATGTGTGGGGAAAGGTACACACTGAAGTCTTGTGAAATTCCCCTGTACACAAAATAGTGACTCTGAAATATGGGTACAGTAATCTCACATATACAAGGCACACTGGCATATAAGACGCCCTTCTGGGTTTGGATCAAAATTTCGGTAAAGAAAGGTGTGCCTTATATGCGTGAAATTACTGTACTTCCCACAGAGGGAGGGATACAGCCCTGCCACTTTTCCTACTTAAAGTTTTAGAGTGTATTGGAAATACAGAAGAACTGCAATCTACAGCACACTGAACTCAATTCTCATTTCCACAATGCTCCATTTCCACCAGTCTGCCAGCTTAGAGGCTCTGCAGCAGGAGTAATTCCAGCTATGCACACTTCATGTCCCCATTATTCCCACAAAGTGCAGTAAGGAACCTCTGATGCAGAAGGAAATCAGGCCTGCTTATTTTTTAATACAGTGACTTTAATGTGGTTGTGTTTTATCTTCAATTCTGTCTATATATCTCAGTCCTCTCCTGTGCTTTTGCATGGTATTGCTTGATACTATAGGCAGTCCTCTTGGAGTACTGCATGTTTAATAAAATATCAGAACGTTAGAGGTGAAGAGTAAGCTCTCAATTCAAGTCACATCCTGAGTGACAGGGGAATGAAAGCCTATGTGTTTTGAACTTGGGCCATTTTCATTCTTTCAGATATATTTGTGGTTCTGCTCTGACTTCAGGTCTGCTCTCAGTACTTTATTCAACAGCAGCTCCACATTCACTGCAGGGTGGAGATTTCTCAGCTCCTGTGACATCTCCAAGTTTTGAGCTGATCTGATTCTTCTTTATCTTGTTCTCCTCAACCAAAGGAAAAAAGTTATTTTTTCCCTTTTAATAATCTTACTGCCACCAACCAATTACAGGGATCATCCTCATACTTAACAGGAAAATTTCTGGACTTCTTTTGGCATTTATTCCACCATATTGCATTTTGGAAAGTTCCCTGAAACTGTAAGATAAAATACAGGTATGATGGGACAGACTGTAGTTATTCATACCAAGGGACACGTTCCAGGGAACCACCTCAGTAAAGCTCCAAGTGTCCTTGGAGTTTCATTAACATAGCAGGGATTCTAGGTAAATATGACAGGAATACCATATCCACCAGTTCTTGGAAAGCCTTTGGGATATCTCTGAAAAGCTTAAAAAAATATCTTAGAAAAATTCCAGATCAGTGACATCCTTGAAAAAAATCTACAGTGAGAAATTATTAGAAAGCTCTGGAGAAATTCTAGAAAGATTTTCAATTGGGAAGTTACTAGAAAACATGAGGGATTTCCCTAAAAGTTTATACACTAAGGAATTAATGAAGAAAAAAGCCCAAACAAAAAAAAGAGAAATTCAAAGAAAGCAGTAGGGAATTAATATATTTTTAATTTTCTGGAGTGACATACATCTGGGGTTTGGCACCTTTAAGGAAAAGGGGAAAGTTATGCAGCAATGAGAATAAAAAATAAAAGAGGACAGAAGGGTAAATGACAAATTAAGAACAATTAGTTAATAATGCTAATAAAGCATTTCTCATTGTTATAAGAGAAATGCAATAGCTGCAATCATCTCCACGGGGTCTTTGCAGCATCTTTATCTCTTCTCTCCACAGAATCCCACTGTGTTGCTGTGTCTAATCCTGCTTTCCAGTCTCTTTGGGGGAAGCCCACAAACCCAGTGATGTGTTCCTAAATCTGACAGAAGTGTGGAGGGGGCTTGAGAGTGCTCTCACCACCGAGTTTTTCATTTCCACCACCTCTGTGCCACGTCTAGTTCTTGATGAAGATCAGTGTAAGTGCTGTGTAAACACTGTACTTCATGATTAATAAAATATTATCATGGTCTTGGTAATGCTGTAGCCAGAAAGGGTCCTTTCATTGAGGAAAGAAACCTGACTGCAGTGAACTCAAAGGTGAGGAAGGGCCCTACTTGAAAAATCTGAGTTGGCAGCATAAACGGTTTTAAAAATAAAATGTGAGGGAAAGCTTTGTGGAGAAAGGATCCAGAGGGAGGCAAGAGGAGCAGGTGCTGTGCACTAGCCCTGGGTGATGGCAGCCAGGGATCCACACACACACTGAGGTGCCAGGGGCTGAACTGCTCCTGAGAGAGCCCATCTGCATGGCAGGACTAAAGATTGAAGTGATGGCCCAGGGCAGAGCTCCTGACCTGGAACAGGGGTCAAAATGAGGGTAGGAATACATTTCCCCTACCTGGAGGCCAGTGTTAATGTACAAACACATAACCACAGGATGATTCTCTGCAGGTGCTTTCATTGCAGAGCTCTGGGAATGTGGGGTACAAACCCAAACCTGACTCCACATGGATTCCAGAAGGACATGATTTATACCCTTTTTCTTATGTAACTAAATAATAATTACTAAACTCATATTGTTCTATTGTATACACTGATCTTGTCCAAGCATGGATTCTTGTGTATTTTCATCAAGTCCCCAAACATCCTTTCTCATGATTCTTGTTACGATTAAACAATAATATATTCAATTTACCAAACAATTATTACATTTAGCAATCATATTATTTATCTCATGATGATTCCACAGGTGCAGTTTCACATGATCCAATAAAGACAAAGCTCAACATTCATTCCCAGGGCCTGGTTCCCTTTCCCAGACCTACCAGACCCAACCTTTCTTTCCACCCCCTGAATCTGTTGTATACAATTCCCATGATTTTCGAAACATTTTTAACCCTGTGCTATCACCAGCATACTCCACGCAGGTGCTGAATTGGTGATTCACAAACTGGGGTGCACCCCAATGAACCTCAGTGAGGGGGTTCAGCATCACCCACGCCTCTGGAGGTGAGCAGCTCGCACTAACACAGCTCCTCTCTATTTCTACATGAGCAAGACCTAACACTGCCCAAAGACACAACATTCACCAAGAGTCTGTCAGGGAAAAGCAGATCAGACCCACGGGGTTTCTAATTTCAGCCGTGGAAGCTGAATTTCTTACAGTGTCAAATGATTTGGGGTTCAGCTGTGATGGACTTTTTACTTCTACACCCATTACCCCAAGGGACTTGGATGCAAGCAGAAGAAATAAAGCACAGGTGAAAGAACTGCCTCAGCCAAGCACCAAGAGCCAGGCAGATTCTGCAAAGCTGGGTTATTTTCTGGGGAGAAAAAAAGAAAAGAAACAGAGCTATTTTCAGTTTTATTTTCCTAAAGAATAATAAGTCTTGTGCTAGAAGCCTATTAGCACCATCTGTGATTTAAATGTCTGTAGGAAACAGATTCAAGAATGAAGGACATGAATTCTACAAGGCATATTCATTGAAATCTATTTCTGGGATGCAAATAGAATGCATGTGAAAGCTTTGCTTCCTGCAGCATCTAATGGCTCATATCTGACAATTCTGCTAAAGAACAAGGTAATTAATTATCATGCCAGAAAATACTGTAGTGGGGCTGCCCTTCTACATCTTCTCTATGCAGGCAGTTCCACACTAGTTGTTCAGTTGTCCCTGTGCAATATCTGATTTTTTTCAAAGCAGCCTCACAAATAAAATTAGTATTTCAGCTTAAAATTAAAACCAGAATGGAAATGTATTGTTGAAAGGCCACTGTTTAGAGGTATGGGGAGGCAGCTGAGCAGTGGAACAGAAAATACTGAGGAGTTGATGAATGGTGTAGATACCTTGGCTTTGGTAGGACAAACACCACAGAGTTCAAACAGAAATGTGAGGCACAAAGGAAAAGGAATGCTGATGTTTCAAGGAAGCCATGTGAGGCTGCACCTGCACAGATTGTAGTTAAGCAATACTGATAAGAAATATGAACACTGTGGTTATTGCTAGGCAGTAGAAAGTTCTATTCAAAGCTGTAAGACTCTATAAACTGAGCTCTGTAATCAATAACCTGACTTCAGCATTCCCTGAAGTCCCCTTTCATCCATTGCACACCAGAAGGGATTGCAGGGTAAAAAGCAGTGTGAAGAAATACTGTATAAAGAAATAAAAATCTTCTTCCTGTGTTCTGGTCCACTAGAGATTCCCTTTTCCAAATCTTGCTAACTGGGAAATAATTTCCTCCACACAAACAGATATTTATACATCTATCTATATTGTATTTTATGAATAAAAAATCAGATCTCTGCTCTCAGAACATGGCAGAAATCAGGTTTTCGTAGTAGTTTCTTATTCTGATTTGCCTTAGGTCGCATATTACATGTAAGTATGTAAATGCTCTGACTTCATAGGTAAATCTTCTAACACTATATCATCCCAAAAGCACATCTATCAGACAAAGTGGTGAGGAGCTAGAAATTTAAAAAACAAAAAAACCAAAAAAAACAAACAACCCAAACAAACAAACAAACACAAAAAAAACTTAAAGAAACACCAAACAAAACAACATTACAACAAACAAACAAACAAAAAAATCAGATTTATCTCTGTTCAAGCAAATATAAGTTCTATACATAGTATATATATTTTACAAGTATATCTTAGGCTGGCATGCACATTTCATGTTCTCACATCTAGACTGTTTCTCAGTGCAGAAAAATCAGGAGCAATGGCCGTGACATTTCAACAGGTTTGAGCTCCCAGTCATTCCTTCTTAAACTGCTAGGAATTTGCAAGGAATTGTCATGTTAATTCCAGAATTTTTTGTTGCACTGAGGAAGTCTCCCACCCTGAAGCTGTTCCTAGTCCAGGCTCTCCTGTGCTGGAGTTTTTTGGACATGATCAACCAGCACAAGACAGGACTCAGATCAAGATTCCCTACATCTTACAACTCTTTATAACTAATTTAGCAACAAAAATATGTCACCCATTTCCTTGCAGAAGGCTGTCTACAGGGATGACTTCACTGTTTGCTGCACCATGCATGACACATTTAATAGGTGGGACAAAAAAAAGACAGGAGTGTTGAACAAGAAGCAGAGGATTTGGATGCATGAATCACACTGAAAACAGTTGCTATTGTGGTTACTAAATCCTCCACTGCCTTTTTTTCCCCCCTCTCAAACAGACTAAATATAGAAATGTTTCACTTACTGTAGCACTAATACACATGGCTGGAATAACAACAACCTTCCTCCTTGCCCTGGTCTTGCAGTTGTGCCCTTCTTTATCAATCCCTGTCAGCTCAGTTAAATACTCACAAAACCTTCCCCACAATACTGTAATTTCTAATTTCTGACTGCATCCATAAATTATGAAGCCCTCCAGTTGTTCCTGGATCTCTGTAACCTGTGAGATTATGTATGAACACCCTGCACAGAAAACAACTGAAACAAATGAGTGTAGCTGAAACTTGTTGGTCAATTCCTGTTTGTTTTATGTGTCTGAACTGCTCAGCTCAGACAGGACAGCAGTTGCAGGCAGAATTTTCAAGGAGAGCTCTCTGCCTGACATCTTCAAGATATCCCTGCTAATATCCACCATTACTTTTGCATTGACATTGATATTGATGAATTGACTTGTCCAATAGTGGAGGTTCTAAAATGGATGATTTCTGTGTAACATGCCAGAAATACAGAATCTATTCTCTCTGGTGTTTCACAGAGCAATACTGCCACTGAAATACACATTATGGAGCTGTTTTCTTCGAGGTAACAAGTGGTGTTTTAGGAGGAAAGGAAGAAATCCACACAATGGATGTCCTGGTTTGAAAGACAGGTGTCTGCTGAGAAAGGCGGGAGCCACTCTTTGAAATGGAGAACGGAAACCCCCTCCCTCCAAATTATTATAATTTAGAAGTCAATGGGCTCTCAGACAAAGATATGGGAGTTAGGAATAACAGTTCTTTACTAAGAAAAATGAAGTAGAAATAAAATACTACAAAGAAACAAACCCCAAACACTGACAAAGTCAGAATACAACCTGACACCCTGTCAGGCAGGGTGTTGGTAGCAGTCCCATTAAATGGTGACCAAAGTCCTCCTGCAGTGACAGATGTGCTTCAGCTGGAGCAGTGCTCCTGTACAAGGTGCAGTTTCCCTTCGAAGATCCAGTGATGATGTGGAAAAGTCCGGTTTTCCTCTGGAGTCCAAGGGATAAAAGGGCTCCCTTAGTGTCCCCAAAACCCCTGGATTTATCTTGGTAAGAAATGTTGGGCTCCTCCCCCTGGCTGGAGCAACTTCCAATGGGCTGAAGTAATTTTATCAGTCCCACAGTGGGACTCAATGGCCATGAGCAGAAGAGAACTCCCTGGAGGAAAGATCGGTTGTGAAAAGATAAAGAACACTGCCAAAGCTGTTTTATAAAATATGGCCATTAACAGGCGATGTCTCCTTTGGAAATAAAGAACACTGCCCCACCTGGTTTCAATGGATGGCCCATTAGCAGAATATCTCCCATGGAGATCAGGATCACTGCCCCACCCTCAACAGACGGTGATAGAATAGATACCTTTGATCACATCCTGTAACCCAAGACACAAGACCATAATACCAAGGAATTCCTAATGAGGAAAAAGATGAGAAAGACAGGGAAATAAATACAAAAATAGATTTATTGCAGTGCTAACAGATTGAATGAAATGTGGTGGAAAATACAACAAATTGGGAAAGAAATATTGAACTTCTCAGCTGCTCAGATAGATATGACTAATATTTATAAATTGAGAATGTATGTAATTACAGTCAGCTGGCAGAAGATAAAATCCCAGAAAAGACAAGGCTTTTAGTAACCTTTTCACCAGTTAGCAGGCCACTGATCCCTGAGCTCTTTTGACTTGATCTGCTAACTCACAGACTGCTATGACTTAGGATTGTACTTAATTTTACTTTTTCCTAGTGACATTTTACATTTTTCTACTGAAGAAGCAAAAGAAAAGAGTTTAACATGATTCCTCTATATGAATATAGAAATTTTAATAAACTCATTTATAAATGATTGTCTGTAATGCTGCTGTACAGTGCATAAAGAAATCTAATTAACCATAGTGAGTCTAGCAGCACTTTACACTGTCAGTCAAGAGAGCTGCACCACATGATGAAGTTATTATGTCTCCTATTTGCTCCATATTTGCTAGACACCAATCGACATTTTGGATGGTTGCTACCATGATCCTTTTAGAGGCTGAACTTCACATAAACTAAAACACATACCAAATGGAATGAAATCTAATTGAATAATGTAACACTAGCCTCAGTCCATTTCTCCCCAATCAAAGATGTAATAGCTTTTGTAATACTAATTATTAATGACTTGTAACTTTTCAAACAGATTTTTTAATAGCTGAGTTAGGATGCCCACCAGCCTGTCATTTTAAAATTGTCTTTTATTTACTAGGATTAGAGATTTTAATAAGTGATTAATGCCTAATGCACATAATAAATGTTGGCAAAAGATGGTTCTTGTATTCTGTATCTGCAGCTCAACTGAAAAATTATCATTATGGTTCTATTCAATAGCAGAGCACTTAAATAGTACAAACATCTCTAACCCCAAATGAAAGTCCAATAGCTCTGCAGAAATACCCACGAAAATTCATGTGAGCAAACCATACAAGAAGAGTAGATGGTTGGCTCTTGGTTTTGGTAAAGGTGAGTGTATAAGAGACAATTGTCATGAAGTAATGAAAAAGTTCATAGATAGTGTGGATAGATAATTTTAAAAAAACAAGAATACTGTCTCTCTTCTGTCTAGCCCATGGGATTTCCCCCATGTACACAAAACCAGGCAGCACCTTCTCCCTGTCCCATGGTGAGGGACCATGTGTGACAAGGATGACTGGCAGTGCCAGAAGACAAAAACCCTCAGCATCTCAACCTCTGGGACCTCCAGCTCCCCAAAAAGGGCCTGACTGCAATCATGAGTGTCCTGGCACCATGAGTGACCACAGGGACAGAGTCAAAATCTATCTTGAGATATTTGCTGCTCTCAGTCATGTCATTTGCCTCTTTTCCTCTCAGCAAAGTGCTCTGAGCTGATCCAAGACACAACCAAAGCTTAATTTTAATCATATACTAAAGTATTTCACTGACTGAAGACTTCTGCTGGGGCCTAATTAGTCCATACATCCCCAACACTTAGTTTAGTTTACCACTCCTATTATTGTAATGAAGAGGAAAAAAATCATACTATTGCTAATAAAGTGATGTACAATGTTATGCATATTAGTTCCAAACATTTGCCAGGTATTTTTTTTCCCTTGATGCAGATTATAACTGAAATTCTACCCTGTCTATCCAGCTTACTCACGTTAAATTAGGTTTTTTGTTTCAATGATGAAAGGCACAACATCAGAAAACAAATAACTTGTTCATGAAGGAGTTAAAAGTGTTCATCAGCAGGAGCACTTTGAAAACACAGGAAATTCTGATCCATCACTTAGCTGTGGGCTTATGTGACATTTACAACAAGCATGTATATTTTGAGATAGTTGACAATGACATCTTTATGTTTTTGTTATCAAAGCTTCCATCTTACAATCCCCTTTGGTCCTGAGTATTGTTAAAAATGTGCCAGGGTTATGGCTGTTCATACCTTTCCACTTGTAGGTGGTACAATGATCAGAGAAGAGCAAAGTTTTATGATCCCTTCAAGGTATTTGAAAATGACATTAAATGACGTCTATAAAGATTTCTAAAAGTCAGAAGAGTCTTCTTTTCTTTTTGTGGGCTTGTTCTCATCCTTTTGAATTGTGATAGATGCCAATTCCTCCACTCTCCTCCTAGAAAAAATACAAAGCACAAGTTTCACATGTCCCATAAATCCACTGGTAGCACCTGCAGATCAGTCATCATGGACTTCTTTCAAAAAACAGCTTTTCTTAGACTCACATGGTATTTATCACCAGAGCTTACTGGGAGCATTAACTGCTGTATTTTTACATCTTTGTGAGAGTAGTGCCATTTTGCAGAGGAAAAGGGAGGGAGATGAAACCGATTAAGAAGCAGGCATCAGCACAAGCAATTCATCTCAGAACTTGGGAGATTTAGAGGAAGGAGTTAAGAGAGAAATGTTTTCTTCTGCAAATGAACACAAAAGTTCAGCTCCTGCTGGAACTGAGGAAGTGCTATTGCAGCAGCAGCTCTTCCAGTTATTGAGTATAAACTGCAGTTGTGCTCTGAGACACTGTGCCTCTCCAAGACTTTAAAAAACCCAAAACCTGAGGGCATGGTCTCTTTTAAGCACATGAATAATTTCATTTGCTCAATTTCTTTTGTGATTAAAGTTAGCCAGCTGAATTGAGGCCTAATTTCAAAGGAAATGTGCCAAAATCAAAGGGTGAAACTCCCATTCACTTTAATGGTGAGCTCAGGCCTGTAATTGCTGCTTTGCAGGCATTTGCAATGTGTGAGAAGTTGCATGGAAGAACATTTAATGTTGAGCATCTTAATCCCTGGTTTTACACTATGTGAGAAGTTGCATGGAAGAACATTTAATGTTGAGCATCTCAATCCCTGGTTTTACACTACTCATACTAACCGATTTTGCTTAAAAAATAATATTGGAGAAGTAAGGTATTTTCTTACAAAATAAAAATCTGTTTAAAGAAAATCATAACTGTAAAATATTTTAAAATGTAGAGAGACAAGAAGGATACTAGCTACTAAGCATGCTTCTCTTTCTTCTTAATTGCTATTCATAACTGCAGAAAAATACAATGTATTTGCCAGAAAAAACAAAATGGTTCATGCATTAATACAGAAAAATAGCAACTAGAAACAGACAATTTCAACAGGATTATGCCTCAAATTCCACACTTGCACAAACCAAACCTTGTACAGAGAGAGAAGCCAAGGAATGTAAATTTTTTCCACTAGATATTCCTCCTTTAGGTTCTAGAACAAAGCTCAGGACTTCAGGAGTTCATGCACTCTGAGCAGTCACAGGAATCAATGTGTGCTCAGAGTTTACCCTTTTGGTGACAAATGTCCTGGTGGCACAATGGGGAAAGTGACAAAACACCTCTTACTCTATTGGAGACAGGAATATTCAAGTCATCCCACCCCAAAATCAACTTAAAATTTCCAGCACAGCTTGACTCACACATGCAGAATATTACTATGATATTGCAATCACCATTTCTAAGAAATTCTATTAAACAGGCACCAGGTGACAATTGGCTGCCAAAGTCTGTAAGGTGGAACCAGTGAGATCCATTTCAGAAAATTCTTCAAGATGTGTGTTCTTTACTTTTATAGTGAGATGACAAAGAATTCTCAATATCAAAAAACACACATTGCTTTTGATCTTTTAATTAATTCAAGCTTGCAAGAGATAAGGATGAAGGCAGAGAAACAGAAAGCAAAAAGTTCCCTTTCCTGCTTTGTAGCTACTGCGAGGTTGTAGAAATAGTCTCCCTCACACCAAAAGAAGCTGCCTGAGTGTGGTAGAAATGGTCTTGCTCAGGTTCTGGGGCAAGGTGCAATTCCAAGCAGTGTGGGAAAGCAGTTCCTGTGGCTGCTGATAGAAGAAAGGATGACAGAAGAGGCAAAAAGAGAGGCCAAAGAGCCCTGTGTGCCTTCAGGACCCTGCTGAACACTGGGGGCTTGGCACAGCTTCCATCTGCCCATCATCTTTGATGGGATCAGCCAAAAACTGGATTGGAAGGATGTCCCTTCTCATCATCCACCTTCTTGGACAGTCAGTTAGTACAAAAACAATCCCCAAATTTAGTGTCTACTCAGAAAATCCCAAAATCCAGGCAGGAGTGAGGAATGGCAGCAACACAGGGAAAGCCACAGTTCAACTTATTTTGCTCAGAAGTTCCCCAGTTCAGAATAATTTCTAATTTCTACAATTGATCTTTCCTGATCCAAGGTAATTTTGAGTCAAATGAGCCAAGTGCTGGCTCCTCTGGGCAGGTATGAACCTGTGTTAAGTTGGTATAAAAACCTTTCAGTATGTGGATTTAGTACCTTTTAAACTCTGTTCATAGAGCTAAAAACATGTTTCTATGAAAATCTGGCATGAAGAAACTTGGGTGTCAATTAATATATTGAATGCTCCTAAGCTGCTGGAAAATCTGAGACAGTAAAATCCTCAAACATGCTTCAGAGACCTGTGTCTGAATCCACTTTGCTGTCACTTTAACTTCCAGACATGGGTAGTCAGTCTCAATGGCTCCAGTATAACTTAAATGTTGCCAAGATTAAGTGTAAGAAGTTTAGTCAGCTGTATAAATAGGAATAGAATTCAAATAAGGTCAGTAAATATCAACCCCCTTCATTTTAGTGAGTTACAGAAGTTTTGAATGGAAACCCTAGAAAACAAAAAAAGGGTGCTGCAGGCAGAATTTTGTCTGTTTGTCTGTCCCTGCAATGTACACAGCAGAGTGATGTTCTGGTCCTCTCACAAATAAACCCTGCTACATTAAACCATTTCCCTTGGGATCAACCAGACTGTGCCAAATCCTGCAGTGAGAGCCTGATCCAACATCATCTCAGTCTGCAGAAATATTCCAATTGATTTCAGGGGGCTTTGGAACAGCGCCATACTGATATCCATTCAACTTTATTGAACCAAGTTTTCCTGGGCAGCTTCAGAAGCCAATATGGACAAAATTACTTCAAAACCAAGCATGAAGGCCACTGTCAGTTAAACCACATCACAGTGAGGGAATGACAGCAGAATTAATTCATTATTGTTTATCTAGATTTTAAAAACCTCCACCTTCCAAGTTCACCACTGTATTTTCCAGGTGAAGGAAACTTCCAAGTTGCCTACAATCCCTCACAGACTGAGTCACAAACCACTTATTTATCACAGGCCATTGAAATAATTATAAGGTTTGCATGAGGATAATAAACTTACTGAAAACATGCACAAAATTTAATATATTTGGGACTTTTGGCTATCTTCTAGCAGCCAACATCAACTATCTTTTTTTTTTCTGCCATTAAACTCATATTCAAGTCTCACTGATCATCAGTAGGAATTAAACATGAGCTTGCCCTTAGGATTTGGCATTCTCTCATCACCAGTTCAGTTCTTTGCTGACCTAGTGGTCAACACACCCTTTTACAACAGGCCATCTCACTTGTCTGAGACATTTATTTCCCCCTCATGTAATGAATGCCATAATTTCAAGGAGACTAATTTGGGAACAAGGATGACTGTGTAAATATAATAGACAAGGTCCTTTTGGGGGTTTATTATGTTCTGGATTTGGATGATATTTAATAAATTATTTGGGAAAACCCAAAAGAGAATTCACATGGAAAACATGAATCTGTTTGAGTAAAGGAGTTTAGTAAACATCAATGGAAATCTTTACTGAGCATTTCCTAGGTGTGCTTCCACACATCTACACTTGAGATAGATAATGCCACTCATACCTTCCACAATCCCAGAACAGGAGATCTTAATCTGGATTTTTATAAGGCATAAAGAAGAGAATTGCATAGAAAGTTAGGTATTAAAATGATACTCAGTATTCTACAAGCCTGTCAAGGAAAGGATTCCCTCCTGCTGCACAGCCCCACTGTTTAATGGAAGTCCATCAATATATTGTCCATAAGCCTTGAATGACAATGCCTCATGTCCAGACCTACTGTTCTCACTGTAAGAGCAGATAATAACAGATAATTGGATAGAATCCCGAGTCTCTTTGTAAGCCCTTAGAAGAGAGGGGAGTAAACATCAGCAGAGACTGCTGCAGTGCAAAAAGCACTGGCACTACCCTGGGAACCAGCAGAATGAACACAGGCATCACACTACAATATGCCTGCAGTCCAATTCTTCCTTTCAAAACAGATGATTTTGTCCCATCCATTTGCTCTGAAGCACTCAAGGATTTCTTCATCTGCCACAAATAAATACCATCAGGTATATTTGAAACCTGGGAGCTCTACACGTTTCTCAGTGACGATGGAAATAACGCAGCCCCGTAGTTTCTTCTCTTCAAGGTGCTTTCCTTCCCCATTCAGAGACGCAGCTAGAATCCACACAAAGGTGCATTTCACAAGGATGCCCCGAGTACGCCCAGGTTTGAGAACTGTTTACAAACCAATCTGTTTCCAACCTGTTCTGCATGCATGCCCCGCCGGAGTGTTTGCAGTATGACCTCCGCACACCTGCCAAGAGCCGGCAGATCAGTCTGATACCCACAGCATCTCTCTCCCTCCCCCTCGCCGTGCTCATCGAAGGCATCCTCAGTGGAAGCGGTGACACCTTCTCTCCCCTGCCCCGAGCGGGATTTTCGTTCGCAGCCCCTGTCCCCGGTCCCCTCCCTTGCTCAGGGCAGCCCGAGCCCGGGGCAGCCCCCGCACACCCAGCCCTGCTCTGCCAGCAGCTCCCCCAGCCGCAGCCAGCCCAACAGGCTCTCCCCGCTCCAGGTGCGCTTCTTTTTTATTATTTTTATTTTATTTTTCTTAGAGCGGCGGGGGAGAGCAAAACCAAACTGGCCGCACATTTTGCAACCCGAGCGAGCAGCATCCTCTGGAATGCAGGAGACAGCGTGGCCAGCCAGGCTCCCGGGGGAGGTCGCTCGGACGTGTCCCCGCTTCCAGCCCCTCTCCATCCCGCTCCATCCATCCCGCTCCACCGCGGTCCGTGCCCCGCCGCCGCCGCCCTCGCAGGCACCGCCTCCGCGGCGGAGCGCGCCCGCCGGCCCAGCCCCGCCGTGCCCGGCCCCGCCGAGCCCGGCCCAGCCCCGCCGTGCCCGCCGAGGCTGCCTGCGTGCCCGCAGCGCCGGCCGAGCCCGGGGCTATGGCGGAGTAGCGCTGCGGGCAGCCCGGCCGGCTCCGAGCCGCTATGGTACCGCCCGACAGCTGAGGCGGCGCTGGCAGCCCGCGGCTCGCAGCCGGACCTCGGCTCGGTTTTGGGACTGCAGGCTGGAGCGGCACGCGCGGTGAGCTGGGACACATAAAAACCAGGAGGATCTGGGGGTAAGTGAGGGATTGCCCCAAAACTGGTCTTGTTTTGTGGGTTTTTTTCACCTTTTTCGGCCGGGGGAGGGAGGGGAAGCTCTGCAGAACTGTTGTGCCCGGGGGATGCCATCAGACACGCACTGCAGCGCGGGCACTTGGCTAACTCCGGGCTGGAGCCTCCCGGTGCCCTTCCGCCAGCAGCACGGCAGAACTTTGGCTCTGAATCTCTTCTTGTTTAAATAAGTTTTAATATAGCGGCGTCCTCAGCCGAGCCGCACGGCGATGCGCACAGGCGGACTGCGCGCTTTTGCCGCTCGCACTGGGGACACGCACACACACAGATACACACACAGATACACACACACTCACACTCACACACACACACACCCGCACCCTCCTCCCCGCACACAGCCCGGCTGCGGGGTGGTCCCGGGCAGCGCTCGGTGCGCGGGCCGAGCCCGACCCCTGCAGTCGCGCCTTGGAGCCGCGCCGGGATTGCGGCGGGGCCGGGGCTGCGAGCGCCGCGGGGCTCCGGGGCTTGCAGCGGGCATTAATCTGCTTTCCGCTCCTTCTGCAGCAGCTGCAACAGGAGGGGAATCCCCCCTCCCTCCGCCGCCTCCTTGCCCGGCATGCCGGCACTGCCCCGCTGAGACGTGCCGAGAGTTTTGGGGTTAAGTCGCGCCTGGCCGCCCTTGGAATAGAGAGACTCTCCGGATATCGCATCGGTTGGGGTTTGTTGTCTATGTCGTGTTGGGAAACCTGGTGGAATTTTTTGTCGCACGAGGAGGAAGAGCCCGGTGCTGGCAGTTGGCTTCGTGGTGTTTTTTGGAGGGCGAAGGAAGGGAAGGGATCTCGCTCGAGCCGTTCGGAGAGAGAGCTCGGACATGTGTTGTCAGCACATCTGGGGAATACAGTCTGCAAGTCCGAAAGGAAATTTGCTGGGATCGTTCAAACTGCGATATTGATCTTTGTTATTTTTTTTCGCCGAGGGATGCACTTGGCATGAGAATCAGAGGATGGAAATTGTTTGGGAGGTGCTTTTTCTTCTGCAAGCGAATTTCATCGTCTGCATTTCAGGTATGCAGCAAGCACAGAAAGGGCGAGGGAGCGGGGGCGATACCGTGCAGGGTTCCCAGACGTGCCCTTACTAAGGGGCAAGAGGAACAGTTCTATCCAGATAAAACTGTAGCTGAAAAATCCATGAATGGTGTGCTGTGAGTGGGTTGTGGCAGAAATCGACTCTCATCACTTTCCTCTCCCCCTTAATTCCAATATGTGTGTCTTAATTATCATTCATTGGTTGCAATAAACACGGTGTACTGATAAAGGAGATGCTTTTAATTCTCAGTCTACCTGATTGTAATAATTATTTGCAACATTGCCGTAATTCCAGAATTTCATGTCTCCCGAAGTTCTTAAACTTGGCTGATGTGCAGACCCTGAAGGGTCTGTGGTTTGTTGATGGAGTTGTCATGTTCCAGTGCCACAGTTCAGGGATTGCAGAGGGAGGGATAACGCTAAAGAATGTGCCTTTGCTTTTAAAATGAGCTTTGCTGTGTCTGTGCTCTGAAAATGTTTTGGTTTTTTTCTTGAAAAAAAAAAGCTCCATTTAGAGAGCTCTGTGGTGGCTGGGATTTCCAGCTTTATTTTAAGCCTGCAAAGATCTCTCTCCCTTCAATATGTAGAAAGTCAGGTCATTTCAGCTGTCACCAGAGCTTGTCCAATTAATGGATAGGCACGGCTAGGTGTCTAGCGTAAAGGATTTGAACAATTTATTCTTGGGGAAAACACTCGCATTGACTGCAAAAGCCCTGGCTCCCTTGTTAATTTGTCATGTTGGTCATGCTGGAATAATTATGCTGTGGGGTGGCCTGTTTCCCAGTTTGGGGCACTCCAGGGAGCCCCATGGGGATGCAGGCTGCCTGCATCTCCCCCTGCTCCGCTGCTGCCTCTGCCCTCCAGCATTGCGTAAGGCCAGAAATGGGAACGCGAGCAGCACGAGCAAGGCACTGCCGGGGGAGATCCAGGCTCCTGGTGGACTGTCTGGATGTCCAAAGCTGTCCTGGGACCGTGCAGAGACTGGCCTGGGCTGTGTCCCAGCCGCAGCAGCACCTGCAGCATCTCCCCTGGCAGCTGTGAGCCCCACTGCAGCAGCTCCCAATTCATCCACCCTTCCATCCCCCGGGCTGGGCACACACAAACATTGGGGGCTCAGCATCCGTGTTAGCTTGTCCTGCCTGCACCTGCCCCAAAGCTCCTTTATTCCTGAGCAAATAGCATTGCTGTCAGCCCACGGTGTGCGTCAGCCTTCCTTTTATCCCCACAGACGGGCACCATCTGCCACCAGGCAGTCGGGTGACACTGCCAGCACCCCAGCCTGACCTTCCCCTCGTACCCATTGGTGCATCAGGAAAATTCCCTCTCTGGCTTTTTAGAACTGCAAAACCTGCTGCCTCTTGTCATTGAAATCTCACACTTATCTATTTAGCTCAGCGTGATGTGCCACCTGTCCAGTGCTGCTCAAGTCAGGTACTTTTTCAAGTACCACAGTGAGAATGGCAAACTGCAGCTCGTGGCTCTCTTGGCCATTGTGACAGTAATATCCTGAGACAGAAAGAAGCTGTCCCATTCTGTGCAGTTACTTATGCCATGCATTTAGCTGTCAGGGTTCCCTGGGCTGCTGCCCTCCTTTCCTGCTCTTCAGTCAGGGGAGCCCAGGCTGCTGAAGCAGTGGGATCAGTCCTGCAGGGGCTCCCATCGCTCTCCATCTCCCTCTAGCACTAATACCTGATACTGTACACACTCACACCATGGCTGCTTGCTTTTTCTCCTTTTTTCTTCTTATTTTTGGAGTGAATAGAGGGAATAAGTGTGTGATGAGATGCTTCTGCTGCATGGTTAAAGCTGTGGTTTCAGATAATTTTGACCACACAGAGGATGTATATACGCTTCAGCCTTGTTTTCTATTTTTCTTCTTCCCAGGGATTTTTATTTTTTTCCAGGAATCCTCACTATCTGTTATCTTAGTAAAAAGGATTAAGATCTGCAGATAGCTGTCTAGGCACTATCACTCTGTATGTTGCCTCTTCCATCCTTTTTTACACTGGGTTTTGTAGCAAATTATCTGTCTGGGATGTCTGGATAACAGTGCAAATAGGAGATGTCATGAAGCCTGTTAAGGGATTGCCTCGGCACAGGATTGCAGACACTCTGTATTTTAGCACTTCAACACTGGTCATTCATTCAACTTGTTACTTCAAAAACTCACTAGTTGAGCACTAGTGCTGCAAATGTCTGGAATGTGATTTAAGGAATGTGGCAGTATTTATTTTAGTTTTTTTTTTCCTTTCTTATTCATTCAGTTGTTTCAGCAGTGAAGATTCAAGCCAGGTCTGCTGTACGTGGATCTTTCCTGAACATTAGCAAATGCTTGATTCAGTGTCTGTTTAAACCTGTGATCTTCCTCCTGCTAATTCCAGAGGTTATTTGGGTTAGGGCCTATTAGGGGCTGCTCTTCAAAGGGATAATATAATGTCATTCACTGAATTGAACAGACTGTTAAGTTCTTTTATCATTATTAATAAACTTATTAAACACAGGTTCAGTGTTATGTCTTTTGCTGTGTATTCACATAACATTTAAGGATAAATTATGCTGAATGTAGCACTTGTACTGTGTTTCTTATTTAAAATAAGTAATGATGAAGTTATACAATTGACTTTTTGATGTCTGTCACATTCATGAATTTCTTGGAGACTTAGTATATGGAAGGTAGCTTAATCTATTAAAAAGAGGTAGATATATTTTCAAAATATTTTATACTTAACATTTTTTCTCAGTTACTTGTGTATATGAGAGATTGATTTGAAATAAATGATACTGAGATTTAGGAATTTTTTTTAATACTGGCTCTTCCATGTGTTTGGGAAATAATTTATCTGTGAACTTTGAATGAAATATTTCTGGGTTTTTTTGCATACTGAATTAAGGCTTTTGCTACTTGGAATATAGATTCTCTTTTATTTGCAAAGCGAATCTATTTTCCTTGTGCAGATGCAAATGAGAAATACAAACAGGCTGAAGGACCACGAAAACCATTTCTGTCCTTTAGACAGAAATGAAAGCCCTTGCCTTCCTTCAGTCATATTTATTCCTTTAAGCTGTAGTCTCTGAGAAAAATAATCATGATCTGTATGATGATTTTGGAGGTTTTTTCCTTCTAATGATACTGTTCAGCATAGAAAGAGCACAGAGCAGGGCAAGTGAAGATGTCCTGTGGACAGAATGCTGGAATGAGCCCTCACTGGATGTTGTTCCTTTGAAGATGCAGAAACTCCTGGCACAGGGATTATACTGTTCATATGCAAAGAACATAATAGTGTTCTCTGATGTCCAGGATTTCCTTCCTGAGTAGTAATACCACCAAAGATGAATTAGCATCAATGTTCTCAGATGGCTGTCATCTTTGCTTACAGTCATTTACATGAACCATGAGGAAGGGTTTTTGTGAATTTAGAAATTAACAATTTCAAGAAAAAAGCTAGGAAGTTGTTTTCAAAACTTTGCAAGTTTTTTGGTTAAACAAGAAAATGAAGCTGTCATGGGTATTGATTAAGAGGGTTTCCACTACATTTTGTCTTAATACATCACTGAAATTGTAAAACCTGCACAGTCAGGTACCTTCTTAAGAATTGATATGCTACCTCTTATTGGTTTGGCTTCTGGGAAGTAATATGGATGAAAGCTGTCTTGTTATTTGGAAATATTTTCATCCTTTGCTATGCTGTCAAGGCACACGGGGCCAAACCCCTTTTATGGTGCAACTTCTGTGGCCTATTTGGCAGCACACAAGTGCCATAAATCTTGTATGATGAACAGCTGAGATGGTGGAAATCCCCTCATCTATCCAGGAATTCTCTGTGCATTGAGCATCTGATGTGGCATCTCCTGGCAGTGAGGACTAGAGCTGGATTTGAAGCACATTTGCACTTCATTTTCTGTCTTACAGCTTCTGCAGTCTCTGAGCTCTTATTACCTGGCATAACAGAAAGATGCCCTATAGGAACTCTAAATTATGCCAGGGCTGGAATTACCTGCTGAATCATGGTCTGTAAGGTCTGGTAACTCCTCATTGCATCACACAACCTAATTCAAGCAGAAGTACCCTTGGAGGCAAGATGAGTATCAGAGCTCTAATGTCCATCATTATGTTAGGACAAAAATGTTGAAACCATATTAATTATCCTCAAATAATGTCATGGAAATAGCTTTTTCTGTCAGTTTTAAGTAAGATATGTAATAATCTAGGGGAAGGGATTATTCCTAGCACAGGTATATATATAATACTATATATATATATATTTATATGTATGTATATATGAAAGTGAACATTAGGAATACAGCAAAGTGTAACATGTAGAGTTTTCTGGTAACTAACAACTTTACCCCTTACAGTATTTTTTCCTGCTTTACTACCATTCTCATGCCTGTACGGAGTTAGCTGATGTTCTGGAAATCCACATGGATTCAGTCTGTCTGCTCACATTCACAGAATGGAGGGACCATAGGTTGGGTCCAGAGACTCTCAGTTCCTCAGCTCTGGAATGCTTTCTCACTTTAGAGACTTTTTTTCCCACCTTCTCAAAAGGTGTGAAGATGTTTCTGCTTGAAAATTCTATGGAAATAGCCTTTGTAGTCTCTTGTAAATGTCTGCTTTTACCTTTCTTGCGTGTCTTGTATTTTTATTTTATTTATTTTCATTGTTAGTTTCACAGCTAGAGCGTGACCAGATAGGTGCTAAGTGCTGCAGCAACACACATATTTTTAGCTTTATGTTAAGGTAGTAGAAGGGAATGTTTATGAATAGTTTTTGCACATATGCTGAGCTATTTTCCATCCAATAAACCGGTGGAAAGAAACTGCTTATTGCTGCTATTCTTTTCCAAATCCCAATTTTCAAACCTCTTCACCTTGTTGTGTTGCTTCATTGTAATCCAGTTGCACTAGATACCAACTCTCCAAGATAAAATGATTAAAATTAGCAATCAAACCCAAGTCAAATCCAGCACTTTGAATTTAAGGATGCTCTTTAAAATGCAACTGAGGCTATAAGGAAATTTTGCCCTTAACATTTTTGGAAAGTTCTCAGGTTTTAATTCTACAACAGTAAGATTTTAAATATAGCAAGGATTGAAATGGCTTTCCATTTGCATTTTGAATATTCCTTGCATATGAATGAAGAAGGAATTCCTGCTTTCTCTAAAAGACTGTTTTTCTCTGTTGCTGTTGGTCAAAGTATCACTTTCTTTGGTGGTTGAAAGGTGGTAATTTAGCTGAGGAGGAAGTTGCTGTTTTCATCCTTGCTGATTATTTATGGCTAAACTTAACATGGCAAAGACTGGGAAGGGGATGATTGGCCCATCTGGGCTGTTAATAGAGAACTATATAAAACTGTTCCATCATTATCTCATTACCAGCTCAAGCAGCAGACAAAACTAGATGGCAGTAAGTTATGGACAATACTGAAATACTGTGATAAGTGTTATTTTGCTCTGCCTTGTTTTTATCTTCACTGCACACCATGTTGGGAGGAATAGGAAATAGTGATCCAATTGTAATTGACTTGTTTAGAGGCAACACTGTACAATGGGACTGCATTTCCATTGTAATGCCATCAGAAAGCACAAAAGTTCCTGCTCATACAGAGGACAATATCAGTTAGCAAAAAAAATTGTGCTAAATGAATTGAAACATTATTGGTAAATGGGAAATATTTTTTTTTAAAGGATAATAATCTGCCATTTGAGAGAGGGGAGGCTTTACAGACAAAGCTTTTTACAGTTGAATTCAAAGCAGTAGAGTATTTTATTGCTGGCTTAACCATTGATAGTTAAAAAGCTGCCAATGATCTTTTAATGGAATTTGTTGGAGATAAAATATCGAGTTATTATTGTCATGAAAAGGCAGGGCTGGAACACTGCAGATCTATATCCTGTGCAGACCTTCCTGCTGATGTAATGCCTCATTCATGCACATGGGTGTTCACAAGTGCAAACTTCCAATCTGCCAATACTGTAAAATAAGTAGTGCTTAGCAGGTGACAGCTGAGGTAAAGGTAACCTGGATTTACATCCACCCTAAAAGTCTTTGCAACTCCCAAAAATGTTATAAAGGCCTTTGGTGTTACTGAGACTTGGGCTTTAAAAAGTGCCAAAGTTGAACTGTCAACAGTGAGAAAAGCTTCAGTTGGCAGAAAGAAAAAAGCTTTGAGAAAACTTTGGATGGTGTCTGTGCTCCTGTAGACTGCCAGGTAGAGCTCTTCAGGATCACAGCCCTATAATATTTAATTTACTTATCTTGGAAGATGGAAGGTGATCAGTTTCCACATACATTGCATTCTGAAATCAGTGGTCAGAACTAAAGAAAATAAATAACTGCATGGTCAGATGTAAGTTTCAACATGAAAACGTTACTGTTTTCAATTCGTGAATCTGTAACATTTGTATTTCTGTAGTAAAAATAGCATTAAACTTAAATGCCCCACTGTTTTAACTTTTTTTATATTGTTAAGAAAATAAAGAAAAATACCAGAGCAGCTATAAGACACAAATAACTAATACTTTTTAGCAAAATACTAAAATAAGCATGCAGTCTTTTTCCTCTCTTCATCATTAGTCCTTAACTTGGTCAAGCTTTAAGTATGGAATGAAAGGAATCATGCACTCACTCGACCAAAGTGGCTTCTAAGCACATGCATGGAGGAGGCAGCTAAGCGACATCATCTTTTTTTCCCCCTCTAAATGTGTTGACATCTCCATGTTTTGGAAATAGCATTTGAGTAGATGAATTTAGAGGGAAACGTGGTTTCTGAAAAATCATCCTCTTGTCATTTTTGTGGGTTGTTTCCAATTTGAGTTCCTTCCTGCTGTTAACTACTACAGAGCCCTGTTCTGCTTCAGGAATAATCCTAAAAGGATTTTTTTGCTTTGCCAGCAGGACTCCTATGGATTATTAATGCTAAAAGAAAAAGGTAATGAGTGCTAGTGAAGGGTGTGTTCGTGTGACTATGGAAAAGAAGTGTCTGAAGGGATGTTGAGGTGGCTGTGTCCTCCAACAAACCCTGTGGGATGGTGTTTGGTACCTAAGGGAGCATGTCAGGAAGGGTTCCTGCTGCCACACCTGAAGTTTGTTTGGAAATGTGACATTCTTGGGCTGCTAAAGAACGTTAACTTGCATTTGCCATCATGGCAGAGAAAAGAAACTTCAGGAAAAATATGGTGCTGAAAATTTGTACCTGCTGGTAAAGAAAAGGATCACAATACTTCAGTAACATTCCTGGGAGTGCAATTTTCTGCAGAATGAAATATTAATTTCTACATCAGTGGAATGCTACACAACTTGGGGTTGAGACCTGCTATTTTCCATGTGGGAAACTGCAGTTAAGGGAAGGGAAGGGAAGGGAAGGGAAGGGAAGGGAAGGGAAGGGAAGGGAAGGGAAGGGAAGGGAAGGGAAGGGAAGGGAAGGGAAGGGAAGGGAAGGGAAGGGAAGGGAAGGGAAGGGCTGCTGCTTCTGGAAGGGAAAGGTTTAACCCTGTGCTGGTCCTAATCCCACTGCTGGAAGGGAAATTGTGTGTTTGACCCTGTGCTGGTCCTAATCCCACTGGTAGAAGGGAAGATTTGACCCCATACTAGTCTTAATCCCAGTGCTGGAAGGAAAAGGTGTTTGACCCTGTGCTGGTCTTAATCCCACTGCTGAAGGGAAAGGCGTTCGAGTGTCCCCATGATGTCCCCACTGCTGGAAGGGAAAGGAGTTTAACTGACTCTACACTGGTCCTAATCCCACTGCTGGAGAGTGTGTAAATTTATTGACAGGAGAGTTCTCTCAATGGGACTGCTTGTCTTGGTTTTCCTAAGAATGAAAGGTATGAATGAAAGAGCTTTGTATTCTATTTCAGTTAAAAAAAAAATAAAAAGAACCTGGGTGTCAGAATTCGGAGGAGTTTGCAGGGAATGCAGTGAAGGCCACACTTTCACAGTTGAAGTTCAGGTAAAATGTGGAAAGCCAGGAAGCAAGAGTGGAGTAGTTGCAGTCCATTTTCACTCTGATTTCTGCCTTGTAACACAAGGATTGCCCTTAGGCCATGTTTGTGGCCAGGCTGTGGGACAGAAGGGCCCTGCTGTGTCCCTCAAGATCTGGATTCTCCCTCTGCCTTTCCACAAGGTGGTTTTCTCCTCATCATGCAGTGAAGTTAACGTGAGATACAGTTATGGTGTACATAAGAATGAAATAAATTAGAATTTAACTTAAATTCCTTTCCAGGAGTTAGAGTGATATTAAGGTAAAATTCAGATCCAACAAGGATCCTCCATAAACATGTGTTATTTAAATTCTGTTTAAATTATTAATACTCACTCAGTTGGCCTTTTTCTGGTTCTGTTTGGGCTGTGAGTAACGAGTGGGTTCCTCCAAGTGCAGCAATTCTTGCCTCGTGTTTCACATCCCTCAGTGTGGGTGAAGGTGGCAACACACAGTGAAGGGCACCAGAGATTCTGGTCCTAAATTTTCTCTCTGAAACTTGCTCAACAGATTCCTTTCTGTTCTGCTGGAGTTCTTGGATACACTGTGAACACATACATGAATTAGTTTTGAGGGGTGAGATCTCACCCCATCATGTCTGAACTCCTCTCCTTTTTTATTTTGTATTGTATTCACCTGGATTCAACATTTGTAGTGTTTTGGGTTGGTTTTCATTTTTTTTTTTTGTTCACATTCATATTTATAAGCATTATTTCATTGTCATGTTGGTTTTTGAACCTGATGGAAAACAGAGTAATCTACAAGGGCTCCACAGTCTCCTCTCGCTTGCCCAGACAATCATGAGGATAGTAATTCCAAATGGCATTTAAAGTTATCTGCATAATGCATAATTTTATCTTCAGATAGCACTCTTCCAAGTTTTTAACAATTCATCTTTGAGAGTCTGTAGTTGTGCCTTTGCTCTAGTGTCGCAGGTATTTTCCACAGGATGGAAAATAGAATAATAAATAATAAGACTTATTTTATTAGGTAGCATAAGTATGTTTCCATACTTGAATGCTAAAAATCAAGTCATCCTCTTTACATTTTATTTTGATATATAAACAGCCAGATTCAGCAAAATGCAAAATTTAGAAGAGGTGTTTAAGTGTTCTGCTGAATCTGAGTCTTAAATGTGATTGTATAAAACAACTTAAAGATGTGCTGAAGTGCTTTGCTGAAGCAAGGAGTAGCAGTGGTATTATACATGAATAATACAAAATCTTTGGAAAAGTCCAGCTAAAATGAGCAAAATTTTTCATAATCTGTTGAAATTATAGAGTTGTATAGAAAACAGGTTTTTATCTGGGTAAAATAATCTCTGTTCCTTGTGGGGTAAAGCAAAGCTGCAGACTTTTCTAGGGTGGTTAGCATAGCAGGAGAAACTGTACAATCAGAATTCACATGAACTGATTGTTTTTTGTTAATTCTTACTGTATGGATGCCCTGAAGGAAACAACCATCTTCCCCAACCAGAAGACTAAAAAGTGATACTACAGGAGAGGTAATATGCAATGCTTTTATATGTGAGTTTCTGTTCCACTTTCTTCCCAGCAGAAATGGTAGTTTTTCTCTTGATTTAACTTCAAGTCCAGATATAAAGGGAACATCCGATGGGATGGGGACTCAGTGTGGACCAGGTGGTACCTACATGGATTTTTGGGACATCTCATCTGTGTCTATGCAAGCAGCTGGCAGAGTTTAGATTGGATAAGCAGAGTTTAGTTAGACTGAGAGAAAACTGCTTAAATCCTTTTTAAGGATTGGTGTATCTTTCAATGCCTTTTTACTGGTATGCTGAGGAGGACTAAATGATGGAATGTGTCTTGATCACTTAATATCATTACGTTACTAGACATTTAAGAATTTAATCTTTTTACTGAATACTCCACAAGTTAATGCCTATGAAATAAAACGTCCTTATATTTAAAACCAGAGTATATGATGTCATAGGAGTACATGATTTTCAAAACTCAAGTTTTTTGGATGTAACTTTTATTGATATTATATAAACTGTACAGAAATAATCTCCTGGCATTTGCTTAGGATGACAGTCATCAATTTCCACTAAACTTCCTAATGTTTATTTAAAATCTTACCTAGAAAATGAGTTTTTCGACAACTTTGTTTTGGATATTTTTTCCAGGAAAGAAAGCGAGCTTTGCTCATACAGGTTGAAATGAAGTGCAAAATAAAACCTTCAAAATCAGATGTTAGTTCAGGGAGGTAGTATGTAGAGGAATTACTCAGCCAAAAATGTTGGCCTGGAGTTTAGTTAAACATTAAGCAGAGGTCCTTGGTAAATAGTCCCATTAGAAAGGTGCAGTGACCTCTGCAGAGGGGATTAAGGTATGGGAGAGAAAAGCTCAGGAGCTTTAGCAGTCACGTGCCAGAATGATTTTCAATCACTTTGGTTATTGCTGGATTAAAATTGAGGCTGCAGAGCTTAATGGTCTGTTGTTACTAATCCACTAAACCCCTGTTCCCAGATCTTTTAAATTGACTGAACCTATAGATTGTTAAGTAACTGGGAGATATGGATTTGTCATGGTTTTAGCTATCTTTCTTCATGTTTGGTGTTAGCAGTATCTTATTTATTGCTCTTTGAGACTGATCTTGGCTATTCTTGAATGGAAGTGAACTTTGTACTATTTTATTTCCGCTATTCTATAGCACACTAGGAGTATGTACCATCTCTAATAAATGTGGTGAAGTTACATTGTTTATATATGAGCTGGCATTAGTAGAACCTAAAGTAAGAACTATAGAAATTGAAAGTTGTTTTTATTTTGTAGTGTGACTGTCCCTAAGTGCTGAAACAGCCCCTATGTCCCTTCAGTCTGTCTGCCACTAACAGGGGTGGGTGTTTTACAGGTGAGTTTTGCTGACATTTGAGATGTGGTCAAAGTCAAAATGGCTCTTCAGGCTTTTGCAGAATTACATTTTCTAAACTAACAGAGCATTTGGAGTGTCAGGGCCCAGGTCTTTGGCCAGAGATCCAGCACAGTGGGACAGAATGCCTGGACTTATTTTCAGTACTTAATTTCTGTGCATATTAAAAAATCCCCATGTAAAAAACAATGTACAGTAATTTCACCATTATAAGCCGCAAGCTTTTCATTGAAGAATCCAGCCTACCCCAGTAATGCGGCTTATATTCAGGTGCGGCTTATAATCGTGAAATTACTGTACTGATTTTTTTAAAAACTGCAACAAAAACACAGAGGAAGAAAATAAGGAAACAGTCTGTCTACTGAGACATGAGGTAACTTTGGATAGTGCAGTGGGTTGGGGTTTCACCAGGGGTCTGTAAATAAGAATTTTAATAGGTCTCCATCAGGACAGTACTGGTAATACGAAAGCAGAGGGATGGAGCACCTTGTGTGCATGTTTTGGCCTTTATTTACCTCCTCTGCATGAAAGTCTGTGAATTGAAATTATTTTTTGCCTTTCATGTGTTTGCAGTTGGTGCCATACCCCATGCTGAAAGTAAAATTAAAGGAGAATTTGATTTTGAGTTCTAGAAGAATGCAAGATAGTCTTTCAAATAATAAATTATTTCCTTTGATGAAAGGAGCTGAGTACCTGGTGCCTGCCAGAGTGATGTGAGCATGCACAATGTCTGCATGAAATACAGAAGGGTGTTCTATTTCTGTTTTGATTGAATAAATAATGGCAGTCTATCTCTAAACAACAAGGTTTTGGTGTTTAAATAAAGTTCAATTTAACTATCTCAATAGGAAACATGGTTGAATTATCACCTAATTATATCTTGTTCTGAATGTAGTTTTGATTCCTGCCTTTCTGTGATGAAAACAAGCAGAGTTTTTTTGCCTTTGTCTTCTCTGCAGAAGTTGTGAAACAGAAGAAAATACAGCTTTGCATTTTAACTGTACTTGGAATAATCTGCTTGGAAAAAGGAAGTAATCTCTCTTTGTAACTCGCATAAATTAATAACCCATTAAAATCACTGAAAAATAATGCATTTCTGATTCAAAGGGTCAGCATTTCATAAAATTTGATGATTATTAAATTACTACAAATGCATTCTACATCTTTATTCTAGCATACAGCAAGGTAATGTGGCTTTGACATTATAATTGACTTAAACTCTGCCAGGGAATTCCTGGGATTAAAATAAACCCTTTATCTCATGCAACCATCTCTATTTCTGAACCCTGGTGACTTGGCTTATTCTTTTGCCTTCTGGTTATCTCAGTTAATAGTATGTCTTGATTAAGGACTGCAAGGAGCTTTTACATCTGTTCTTGTCACAAAGCTTTGTAGGACAAAGTAGGCCAAAGATACCTCCTCATGCAGACTGTGGAACTCCAGTTATGTCTTTCCTCCAGATTCAATATTGTGTTCACGTAAAACTGGGAATGTGGAAGTAAACCCAAAGCACTTAAATGAATTTTTGGCAAACTTTCTTAATGAAGAAGAAATGAATAATAAAAGATATAAATGTATATGACTGGATGAAGAACATGAAGTTTGTGTCCTCTCAGCTATGAGGAAATACTGTCTTACTTTCCTGTCTAGGCAATACTTTATGTAAATCACATAACTCAAAGCTGTTTTAGTTCATTACCAAAGGAGTGAGCCCAGAGCTTGGATCCTGCAGGCTCAGGTCCTGGGTCCTGGCATTTTGGTGAGCCTCATATGCTCACCTGCTGTGTTAACCTGAATGTTTATTGCTGGTTAAACCTAGGTTCAAGACTGACTTAAATATTGTAACTCTTGCAAAATAAACATGTATTCTGCTCATTTTTGGGGATTTGTTTTTATAGCAGTCATACACAGAAAACCCAATTATTGATGGTCCATTTTTCTAAAGCTTCTGCCATCTCATGCACTTTCAGTGTTGCTGTTTTTTTCTCAGTTGCTCTTAGAGGCAGTATTAACAGATGGCAGGCATTGCTCATTAAATCTGCATCTACACCTCTCCAAGGACTGCAGAGATGTTGGGAAACAGACTATGTTACTGTAGTGATTGCTTAGAAGCCTGGAACTTACTGTGCTCCTGCACTGTCTGTGGAATTTGAGCTGTTGCTATAGAGTATAAATACATTGGTGAAATGATTCTGACTTAGCCAGGAATGCACATCCATCTCTCTCATTTTTCATTCTGCATCTGAAATGAATTGACATTTCCTGGTGGCCACTAGTAGTGAATCTGCTCTCAAATCAGCAGTTTCTGAAACAGCCTTTTCTAGTGTTTTTTCATTGAGATATTTGTATGTTATTTTAAACACCTTGTCTAATTGTCTTCAGCAATGCAGAAATGCTGAGCCCCTAAATGTGACATGAGATCCATACTGTCACTTATAACTAAACAACTCTGGGAGAGGGACCATTAAGCTCATCATGGACATCTTTATTAAAAAACCTGTTTTGAGGCTGATAAACGAATATAAGCTACAGTAGTTTCACGATTATAAGCCGCACCTTTTTCATTGAAGAATCCAGCCTACCCCAGTAGTGCGGCTAATCATCAGGTGTGGCTTATCTATGGACAAATCCCAGTGAAATGCCAACCCAGAAGTGAGAGCTGGCCAGGGAGGGCGCCTGGGGCTGCCTTTAAAGGCTTCACTGGTCTATGAAAACTGTTTGCAACTTGAGCACCTGACACCAAACCCCGCGCTGGCGCGATTCTGTTACTAATTCATTATTTTGTTGCACATGGATCCTCGCTTAAAAATAAATATATAAAATAAATGCAGCTTATATTCGGGTGCGGCTTATATATGGACGAATCCCGTGGTCTACCGAGCTACCTGGATGTGCTGCTTATAATCAGGTGTGGCTTATAATTGTGACATCACTGTAATTCTCACAGATTGGGTAAAATGTCTGTGTTTCTCCATATTTTCTGTGCTTTGGCAGTGCCATAGCCAACAGCTAAATTACTTCATTTATCTAAATGACTTCATGTTGGACGTAAAATCTGGACATAAAATCTATGTATCTGTAACCCTTAGTGGCCCACCTCCATTTCCATGCCACCTGAGCTGCTTTGCCTTGAGGTCACTCTTCTCTGTAATGCTGAGTTCTTCTTGCTGCTCTGTCCCCAGTGGTGACGCTCTGATGAAATACAGAGATGTTCCACTGGGGCTGGCTGACCCTGCATGTGTCTGAGAGCTGAAGTGGCTCTGCTGTGCAGGTCCAAAGGGCTTCATTCCAGTGTGAAATTCACTTTTCACATGTTTCTAAATTGATGGGGACAGAGATGCAGAAAGCCAACTAGCAGATAAGAATTCTCATTTCAGCTTCTTGATTGCTCTGATTTGGACTTGATGGGGTCTGACTGGCAATCCCAAACACATCAATATAACCAGAAACATGGTGCTGCCTCCTTGTTCCTCCGAAGCTTTGCTTTTCTTTATGAAAGTGCAGGATCAGAAAGGTTAAGTTATTGTTGATTCCGTGGTTCATGGAGAGTTAGGATTTAGTTCACATTCATTTCATTTCATAGCTGACCTGTGTTAGGTATAAGGAAGCTCAAATGTAGTACTGCATTAAGTGGAAATGAAATCTACTCCTGCCATTTTTACAACAAGAAAAAAAACCCTTCTGTGTTTGAACTAGGCACAGCAAGAAGTAAAAATTAAGTAATCTTGCCTAGAATTCTGCATTTGTTCTTAATGATTTTCTGTTTTCTAATGTTCTGAAAACAAAGTCTAAATAAAAAGGTATTTTGAATTAATCACTTTCAATAAAGGGCTACAAAATTCTGTATAGGCAGTCCTAGGATGAAGTTAGCCTGGTTTGTATAAATTTAGTTTGTTTATTTGGAAGATACTGAAGTGAATCCAATAAAACCAATCTAAATCTCTCCAGTACAATTTCTGAGCATAGACAAGAGGATTGTCTACCTTCTATGCACATTTTTTCCTGGCAATTTACAATATACTCAGGGAGATTTGCAATATGAAGGAGCCATCTAAAATAGTAACAATAAAATAAGAGATTTTTTAAGTCGCCAGCACTGATAAAATGAAGAGGGAGACAGTGAAGAAGGAATAGTATTCCTTCATATAGAGTTAACAGAAATTGTGTCCCTGAGCAGGATTAATACAGAATTTATTGACATTAATTGTGAATTATTGACATGCCAGTGATGATTTTTTTGTCAATAGCACAGCAGGATTGATCCTGATCCCTAAAGGTGCAAGACATGAAGTATATCAGTGCTCTATAATTTCAAGTAGTAAAAATGAGAACTGAACTTGCTTCACTGAGTAACTGAAGACTTAAGCTGTGCTACATTCTTCCAGGAGTCTTGATTTGATCCCAATAAAATTACTGAAGTTGGCACCATTAACTTTCACTCTACCAAAACTGGGCTATGGGCCAGCAAGTGACTTTCACCTAAGGTATTTCAAAGCTTAGGCAGTTTGAGGTTCATCCCCGAGGGTGATTTTCTCCTCCTCACCATCAACTGTTGTTGCTTGCAGCCAGTCCTGAGTTTGGAGTTGGGAGAGAAGAACACGGGGAGATCAGTGAGGGGGATCCCATTACTGAGAAATGAGGAGTATTTGGTTGTGAAGGTTAAAGTAGAAGAGTGGAGAACCAAATAAAAGAACAACATAGAGGTTAATAGGGAGGATGCAGGTAATGGAGATTGCACTGAGATTGGGTGTTCATATTCCCTTCACCAGAAACAAATGAGAAAGGGCACTGATGACAGTCCACTTTCCTGATTGCTTTTGGTTCTGGTTCTAAAGACTTGGGATTGGACTGGTGGCTCCCATAGTAACAGGACAAACCCTTTGTCTGAGGAGATACAGAGATAGAGATGTAGAGACCCTGACTGCTCAGTCATCAAATCTTGATTATTTTTTTAAACCCTTAACTCAGAGCACAGAAGCTGCCAGAATCCTTGAAGACGGAGTTGTTAATAACTTAAATGCTGAAGTTCTCCACTGTGTTGCTGTTGACCTTTGAAGAGTCTGACTGCTTACTGAGATTATTTCATTAGTATTTGCACATTGACTTCCTGCCAAAAAGTCAATCTGCTTTTCCTTTGCATAGTTTTGTTATTTTGAAGGTCTTCAGCTGTGGAATAAACTCCACTATGTAACAAAGAGCTGGCAGAGTTGGATGCTTGCCAGTAAAAGTCTTCCCAGGTAGGACTCTGGTGATGCCGAAATATTACAAGTGTTTCATGTGGCCTCCTTTCCCTTGTGCCTTACCTAACATCCCTGGTCCTGACGAAAGGCAACAGTTAATTTTAGTTCTCACTGTCCCCAAGAGAATCTTCTGCTTTTTATCTGCAGGGTCGAATTTGTTTCAACTTAGGACCTTGACTTGGCTTTTTTTTTTTTTTAAGCAGCCTCAAAACAGGTTTGTTCGTTTATTTTTTTTAAGATGTCCATGATGAGCTTAATGATCCCTGTCACAGAGTTGTTTAGTTATAAGTAATAGTATGGATCTCATGGCATATGTAGGGACTCAGCATTTCTGCATTTCTGAAGACTCTTACACAAGTTGTTTAAAATAACATGTAAACATCCCAATGAAAAAAGCACTAAAAAGGCTGTTTCAGAAAGGGCTGATTTCAGTTTATTTCAGATGCAGAATAGAAGTGAGGAAGATGGATGTACATCATCTCTTCTTTTTATTCTTTCTGTGGTTTCCTCCCCAGAAGGAGGCGAAGGTCAGAGTGTCACCTGAAAGATCTGGATAGAGCCATCAACTTCCCATAGGCAGTTAAAGATGTCTGAACCATGAATGTCCTATTTATTGAGCCTACAGGGCTGAGATCAAAATTTTTTTTATGATAGACAGAAATTGATGATCCTGTCAAATACTTAGAGCCTGGAGGACAAAGTTTTATAACTTATCATTAGGATCTGGGTTCCATCCTTTAGTCCACTGGCAAGGCCTGCATTCCACAAGGGATGCACTAAAGTAATTCTCATGTTCCACTCCAGTGAAGTCAACAAACAGCTGCACTCTGCAAATGTTGCAGAATCAGGATGAGTTTCAAGGAGAGCCCCAATTAGAAGCATATGAAGGCAGCCTGGCCTGTCTCCCTGGAGTGGGCCATGCCAGACTGAGGGTATTCATCTGGTGCCTGACAGGATGGAACTCTCCTCCTAATTGGAGCTTTTGGATGCTGCTGCAGCCTAAATGATATTCTGCACAGTCAGTCAGCACAGCTCCACTGATCTTTCTAAATATACACCTGAGTTGTCCTGGCTGGAGGCTGCCTCTTCTAGAGGTGAGAGCTGTGAGGATTATTATTCTCAGTTATTCCTAGGTTAATGCAGTGGAACCTCTGGCTCAGGAGATTCTTAAACCTCTAGCTGTAATGGCAGGAAGGTTTAAAATGAAGGCTCTCTCTTTTTGCTGCCTGTTTTTGTGTTCTTTTTTCCAACATTTTGCTGCTTACTAGTGCAGTTCCCAAACTTGTTTCCACCTGCATCCAGGGTAACTGGAGATGGAGCAGCTTTGAAGAGAAAAAGCTGAAAAAGCAGGTGCTCAGCTCAGTACCTGTGTCCCCTGGTTCTGTCCAAGTGTCCTTGCATTGCTTCCCCAGGCACATCTCTCCTACTTCAGGAGCTCTTCAGTACCTCCTAAAGGAAGCACTCATGTCTGATCTGGGTTTTTCCCAGGTGGCTTGATCCAATCTGCTGTTATTCCTTCATACAAATCACATTCACATTTATTATGGTTGCAACTGCTCTGCCCACAGATGCACACCACATCACACACATGCATAGATTTCCATATGTGAGTGAGATAAAAATGGAGTCGGCATCCGAGGGGAACACATTTCCTTGATGAGCTCAAAATAAGTTGCAAAGCCTGCATCTTATCAAGTGATAAGCTAGATTGGGGGGTGTGCTATAACTGGGAATGGCTGGGTAAAGGAATTTATTTGTGCTGGGATGGGCAGATGAGCAGACCCTTGCTGTGGAGGAAATTGTGCCCAAATGAGAAGCTGTGGAAAGGTGGAGGCAGAAAGAGGAGAGAAAATTAATCTGAGAAAGCAGTGAGGTGACAAAACTGGAAAGACCTTGTTTTGTAATCACCTTGGTAGGTACTAAATTAGGCTGTTTAGTAAAGAGGGGTTTTTTTTAAGTTTTGTTTAAAAACGAGAGGAGAAGCAAGTGAGGAATTTGTACATCTTCACAACTAAAGTTGCCTTAACACTTTAGAAATTCCATTGCAAAAGTTGTGTGGGAAAATAAACTAATTTAGCACATTCTTGTTTTAATGCAGAGGTTGTGGGATGCAGTGAATAAAGCAAGGGATTGCAGGAAGAGGAAAAGATAGTCACAAAGGAATTTAAGACTTATCTAGAGAACAGAATTTTATCACTGTCTCTGGCAGAATTTGTGTTGCTTGGCAACACACTTTACCCAAAATTTTTGAGGGTGATCACTAATTGAGTGTTCCTAGTTTCCCCCCCAAGGCCTGATTTGGAGAAGTGCTGAGTATTTACAGCTGAACAGGTCAATGGGATAAATATTATAAATGTATCAAATGACCTGCGAGTCTAAATCCTGTAAAAATGTACATTGGGGCTATCAGTTCTCTGCTAAAAGGAATCTTTCTCTGACTGGCATTCATTTGCACATTTGAAGAAAAGGGACACAACCTCTTCAGAAACATTTTAGGAGTTTGAATCGTGTGCTAAAAATCCATTATACTTCTACCTTGAAGTGCCAGGCAGTCTGGTTGATGTGGCCTTTCATGGCATTGCCTGGTTGGCTTCAATTAATGAGCCTTGGAGGGTTTTCTTCAGCACTGGGGTCTCAGCAGCAGCCTTTTCTGTTCTGAATGACAGGGTGATGAAAAAAACCTCAAGCAGCCATCTTAAGGAATGCATGAAGCAAAGGCAGTCCCCTCTTTTGACACAGCTCTTGTGCTTCCAACTTCCAGCCTCAGCTGAAGTTCTAATGGATGATCTGACCTGGGGACCATGAGGTTTTTCCATAACTGCTGGGTGCACATCTGGGTTCTGTTGAAGTCACTCTGGGTTTGACCAGACTGCAGTAGAGGAGAAAGGAGATCAGACCCTTACCAAGACAGCTTTTGTGTGCTGCTCAGCAGGGACGTCACAGCCTTGTAAGGACAGCAGTCCTCTTGTTCACTGGGGTTTAGAATGGAGGTTTAGAATGAAACCTTTTCCTTCTTGAAGTCCAGACAGGTCTTTTTGATACCACCAAACACTAAAATTAATCTTATATTCGTCATTTCACATGCGACTGTGGGCCATATGTAATTTAAGGGCTTCATCCAGCCCCTAAAATGCTGATTAATTTGTGTATTGAGTGTCACAGACCATCCAGCTCTACCAATGCTGGAAGAGCATTAACAAATTTCTGTATTAGCCTTTTATATAAGGATACCAGCATGTGTAGGAGGTGAGTAAAACATGTGCTGTGCTCATCCATTAGGAATGACTGTGGTTCTTAATTCTAACCCTGGAGAAATGTAAGCTATTAAAGCAGTACTTTCTACTTTTACAATACCTTTTAGTTTAATATCTCAAAATATTTTCCATTACTCATTATGTAGAAATAAAGAGAGGCTGCTGCTCAGGGTGTACAAACCTCTCTGGGTAGGTCAGAGACTCACACTTCACTGCCAAATCAGAATGGTCATGATTTGCACTGCATTTCACAGAGGGAATTGCCTAGACAAACTACAGAGGAATCAAAAAGCTGCCTTGAGGCTCTGGAGTCTTTCAGGTCCAAATCCTGCATTGTTCTTAATGCAGATTTATGTGAGGCAGGGCAGCTTGGAGTCGTTGATACTCAAAATAGGGTAAATTACACCATTTCTTATTTTGCTACCTAAACTCAATACAGATGTCTCTGTTAACATTTTAAGTGGATTCTGGCCTCATTTATGCTCATTTCTGTTTGAAATTGTGTCTGGAGTTGTGACACTAACCCTGCTAGTACTGTACTGGTTTCTATTGACTGACTTCTCATGAATTGATTGAGCCCCTCTGGGTGTCCACACAAGACTCTGAGTGCATTGAGAAGCAGTGCTAGGGAGGATGATGAATATAGAATCAATAATACAAAATTCCTGTTCAGGGTGATAATTACCCGAAGGAAATAGCCCATTTTATGTCCCTCATGTAATCTATTACTGCCAACCACATTTCAGCACAGCACCAGTGCAGATGATGCCACATTAAATTCAAGCATGTTGAATTCATTCATTCATTCTAGATGAACAGAAAATGGTGCTATTGTTTAAGCGGGCTTTGGGAGTCTGGGGTTAATTTGTTTTTCTTACTTAGTCTGTCTTTAGCATTTCTTGTCACTTTTTTTACAGCTGGGGTGAATGAAAAGTTGTTCAGGGCAGAGCAGAAAGATTGGCACTTGAGACTGGCAGTGGCAGGATTTCAGAATAGTTGTGCTTTTTGAGACAGTTGAAATTTGCTGAGCTTCCAGATCACCCTGACATTTACTCTAATTCCAGCAGAGTTTTCTGTCGGTTCCTGCTATGTTTGATAGCAACAGGATGGGAATGCCTAACATTTCAATGTGTGCTTAGCCTCTGATCTGTGACAGGTCTATAATTGTGTACTGAAAATTCTTTAAATATGGCTGATGGAACGTGATTAGTGAGCACTTTTAGATTATCAACATGATTTCCGAAATGGAATGTCTGGTCTTTGCAGGTTTGTTTGTTTCAATACTCAGTAATGTAGCTTGAAAGCCTGCAATGCCTTTCTTTTTTTTTCTTTTTCTTTTACTCTTTAATGTAAAATAGCTACTTAAGGAATTAAAATAAAGAATATATTGACATCCTTATGTAGTAGAGTTTGCTTAATGCCAGTCATGCCAAAGTGTCATTTTACTTATGCCAAATTCACCAAAAAGTGGAGCAATTGAATTAAATACCACCTAAAGGAGAAAAATTATTCTTTTACTCTGAGCTGTTTCTGGGGTAGGGGAGAGGGAAGGGTGTAGATCTTCTTTCCACTCAAATCCAATCCACTGTTATCCCTACAAAGACTATTAGAATAAATATTGCCTTACAACTGCTAGGATAAATATTGAGCATTACTGGATTGCCATTGAAGAAAAGCATCTTTTAAAAAAGCCTGAACCAAAGTTTATTATTTTTGGGTAGTCTCCTGGTTCTTTGGGAGTAAACAGAAACCACTTATTTCATTGCTATCAGAGGTTGCTTTGTGCACTGTCCTGACATCTCCACTCAAGCTTTCTTTCTGAGGGCAGAAAATAATGAGCTAAAGTAAATATCATCACCATTGTGTGAATGTGCTCCTTGTATCCACCCAGCAGAGCTGGGCACAGCCGCTCAAATCCTGTGCCTCATTCTTCAGATTTTCTTTACCCCAGCTGAGGGTTGAGAAAATCCCAGTTAAAGAAATCCCTCCTCAGATTCTGATGCAGATGGGACATGAAACACCTTGTTTGTTCTATACTGGTACTCGGTGCATGTTTGAAATCATCAGGAGAATTCCTATCAGTCCCGAGTGCTTTGGAATGCTCCTGGTGTAAGCTGCTGTGAGAGCCCCATTTATCAAAGTGTCCTGTTCTGCAGAGTGCTGCGTCAGTCTTGTTAAATCTGATTAATCATCACTTGGACAAGAAAATTCTGGGAGTTACACGGGCTGCTGGCATTGCTGAGAGTTATAGACTCGAGCTCCTTATGCTGTGCCAATAAGAAGGCCATAAAAACACATGAGCTGGAGAACCATGGAAAGAGGACATGATATAACTTTGGGAGCTGGAGACACACACAGAAGGGATTTGGCCAAAAGTCTGACAGAATAGTTTGAAGCAGGTGCAGCCTTGCTTTAACTGTTTGTTCTCCAGTGCAAAAATGGAGTCTCCCAAGTGACCTATATTTTACATATGGTTCTACATAAAACACAACTTTCTGGAGGGGTGAAAAAAAAAAATAAAGAAAAAAATAAACTCTTATCAACATACTGCTGCACGAGGTTGTGTTGGGGAAGAAACAAACAGATGCCACATACACAGTACCATAAGGGTGTAAGAAAACACATGATTCCTTTTAGGTGTGTGGCTGGATCAACTCCAGGCATGTGTGGAAGGGTGGGGATGAGTCTGGGGAGTGTGAAGTCAGTTGGCATCTTGGTACTGAGCTGAGTTTCCTGTGTAGCTGAGGGAAAACCTGGCTTTGCCTCATTGCCAGAAAGTGAAACTGGTCTGGGATGAAGTTGAATTTGGGATGAATGACCCTGGTGTGAGACCCTTGCCAGTGCTGCCATTCAGTTTTGACCCTAAGGAACTGCCTAACAGGTCTCAAAATCAAATTTATAGAATCAATAGTGTTGTTTCTTGCATAATTGTATGGTCACCCAGCCAGAGATGGTGAATCCTTTATGTGCAGGATTCATCAGCCCTTACTGGGTTTCCCTGGTGGTCACTGTAGAGTTTCATTAACAGCTCAGCAAGAATTTATGCCAAGGGGAGAACCAAAATGAATTAGTTCAGTATCTCCTGACAGTTTTAATATCTGTGAGGCTAATGTCAGACTTCCTTATTTTGTGTTGACACAAGCAATATTTTGTTTATTATAGATTCATTTCAGTATTCCAGAATTTTTTTTAGAAACTGCTAATCTCCTGAGTATTTTGCCTAGCATTCAGGATGTTGTTTCAAGTGGACTTGAAGATTTTGTAGGCTGGCTGAGATGCTGTGCATAAAATTCAGTATATTTTAGTTGGAAGATCAAAGGACTGGAAGTAACTAGAGTCAGACTTCTTCCATCAGCATCACTGCTGACTTCTGCATGCCTTTCCACCCTTTCTTTGCCTTTTTCATTTCTTCCAACCTTTTCATCTGTAAATCCAAGGCTTGAGTGGGAAAGGCTGGAAAATGGGGAAGGAGGTGGGTACAGGAGCCCCTGTGTTTAGGAAATCGATCTGTGGATGTGCACATCCCACTGTTGTGTGTTCTCACCACAGTGCTCAGCACATGCGGAGATTCAGCAGGCATTTTTTTGTGGATAATCAGGTATGGGCTGTCTGTGTCTCCAGGGTCCGGAGTGTGTTCTGCAGACAGCTGCACAGCAATGAATTTGCCAGGGTTATTACCCTGCTTTGTTCATTGAAGCATTCTCTAATCAGAAGTGAGTACAGTAAGAATCTTAACTGAGAGAAACAAAGCTACTGTGAATTGGCCTCCATTCAAGGACATTTCCCTCTCTTTCTGAAATTTTGAGAGCTGGTGTGCTGGGCCTCTAGGAGTTACTGCTGTTAGAGTACATTATTTTGTACTGTTGCATTGTGGTTGTGGTTTTTTTAAGGTTAAAAATCTATTTCTATTAAAAGATTGGCAACTGTTTAGTATTTTTATAAATTAGATAAGGTAGGCAGTGAGTGTTATTGATGGGCAGGTGTCAGAAACCTGAACAAGCAATGTAAGGCTCTCTGGTTTTCAAAGGACATGGAACACTACTACCTGTCTGAGTTTTAGATACACTAGCTCATAAGAAAGGAAAAACATGCATTTAAAATCTTTGACTTCTATTTCCAGTTCCTTGGTTTTGCCCTAACAAAAAAAAATTTCTTTCCTCTTGCTACTGGCAAGAATAAAAGACTGCCTGAAACTTGAGTGGATTTTGACTTGGAAGAGACAAGACCACACAGATGAGAAGAGAGAAAGCTTGGAAACCCCTGATGAAATCTCTGCAGTGGCATATTTCTGCTTACAGTTCTCTTGAAATAGATACGTTTTAAAAATTTCTACATTTGGTGGCTTCTAATTTTTTTTTCTTTTATCTGTATCTGAAGTCTCATATCTCAAAAGACTGGTAGACAAAGCCGTGAACAACAGGTACTTAAATGAAGGTGCTTTTTTTTTTTTTTTCTACCTGGGATTTCTGCATCAGTAATTTAGAAAGCAATTAAAATTCCAGACCAGAAAAATGAAGCAGGAAGGTTCATTACAGCCAGTATGAAACACCTTCCATCTTAACTTCAGAACTAAAATGGAGAGAGAGAAAAGAAGCAAATCCAAATTACTGCTTTTGACTTGTGGCTTGAATGGTTGAGAAGGATGAGCAGGGGACATCCTTGCAAGAACCAAGAAGCCAGGAAATGCAGCTGGGTTAGGAGGAACCCAAGGTGCACTATTTCTAGTCAGGAATATTGAGATAGGGATGACAGAACAGCTGCATCCAAGTGCCAGAGTAGCACAGCTTCCTCATGGGAAGGAAATAATTTCCTCCTAGATCAGTGGATAAGCACAGCTATTACAGATGGATGGTAGAAGTACAGTAATTTCATAAGGCTCACCGCAGTATAAGGCGCACTTCCAGGTTGTCGGCAATTTCCTGAACTTTGTCCATATATAAGGCACGCTGGACTATAAGGCGCACTTTTTTTTTGCAGCTAGGATCTGCGCACAACAAAGTAACGAATTAGTAACAGAATCGCGCGATCACAGGGTTTACTGGCAGCTGCTCAATTTGCAAATATTTTTCATGGATCGGCACAGCCTTTAAACGCAGCCCCAGGCGCCCTCCCCATACCGTGGGCCCCGGCACTCCTGCCCGCCCCCAGTGCCAGCTGGCCCGGCTCTGATGGCACGTGGCCCCGCCCCCTGCGCTTGCGGCTCACACTTCCAGGTTGGCAAATTTCCGAACTTTGTCCGTATATAAGGCGCACCGGATTATAAGTCGCACATCCAAGTTTCAATCAAAATTTTAGTCAAAAAGGTGCGCCTTATAATCGCGAAATTACTGTAATCTCTGGGGATAGTGCACAGAACTGCAGGGAAGCAGTACAAGCTCTGCTCCCTCCAAGAAACAAAGGCAATGGACCCTGCTGGTGTTGCAGGTAACTGCTTTCATCTGCTAAGTCTCCAAGGCATTTGCCCTGATACTTTCAGTTTCAAGTTTTTCTGTTCTGCTTGGGTGATGAAGACAAAACAGTCCTATCCCAGCTGGAGACTCAAGGACAGTTTCTTCAAACTTCAGGCCCTGAGCATAAACAACATGAAAAGAGGAGGGGTGAGCGAGCAAACAAGGGGGATGAAACTTCATGATTTGAGGATATTAACTGGACAGTTGACTCCTGCATGCAAATGGACTAAAACCTATAAAAATGTGATATCTCGTGATCTCTTTTTTTCCACTTTGGAGCCATCCAGGCAGGGCCACAGCTGTGGCACTGGGACTGCCATGGTGTGGCCTTTGAAGGCCCCTTAATAAATACCCATTTTATTCCTCGTAGCTCTGTGTAGCCTCTGTTCCAGCCCCACTGGCCAGTGGAGGGGTCACTCACAGCCCCATTGTGGACATTCCTCTGCCTGGGCTGGCTGCCAGCACATGTACGGCCTCTTACAGGAATTCTCCATCTCATGTGTGACATACATTGAGCCATAAATAAAAATCAGATTGGTCCCTCTCAAATGGCTAGAAAACCATGTTTTTTTTCACTTGGTGATCTCAGAAAACTCCAGGATATTAAGTTTGAGTGCTGAGGATTTAGGTTGTTCAGTGAGCTGTGAGATGATCTGGATTAAGTGCCGTGACTGTCTGCCCCAGGATGACTGAAAATCTGGTGGGGCTCTGAATCCAGTTCAGTATAATCAAAATCATTTTGCCTCCCCTTTGTCCGTAGCTTTTGACGGATGGTGTTTGTCACAATGCTTTTGCCTGGGTGTCAGCCAGGAGAAAAGGACTCTGCCTGTCTTGGGCAGTAAACTTTGTACAAGACCCACAAGCTGCCACTCCCAGTTCTGAGTCCTCAAAGGACACTGAAGGCACCCTCTCCCCTTTTTCAGTTACGTGCCTTGTCCAGACCTTGGGAAACGGTCATAATAGTATTGCTTAAGCATTTTGAATTCCTTTGAAATTTTTTCATACCACGTTCTGGACTGCCAGTTTCCACATGCTGTAGAATTCCATGGGCTTCGAGGCTATGTGTATTTTCTAGAATCAAGCACCCAATACTGATGCTATACCATAATTCTTGAGATTAATTGAAAGACCTTGATTTATACCCTTAGAGTCTGCCTAAGCAGTGATGAATACTTAAATTCTGGAGACACTTTCATGAGAGGACTGACAAAGAAATAATTTCTCTTTCTTGAAGTGAGAGATTTGGGGAAACAGAACAAAAAAAAATTGCCTGTTGCAGCAAACAGGACAGTCTCCAGTTGATTGTGCTATTCCTGATGAGGAACTTTGTGTTTAGAGAGTGCAGAGAGCAGCTGGGGGCAGAAACCCGATGAGATGTCGATACCGTATGTGCTGCTCAGGAAGAAACTCAGTGGTTTCCTTTTAGAGGAAACCCTATTAATTTGGCATTAATAATGCATTGAACTTTAAAGCCTCAAGGATATTGAGGCCATTTCTTTGAAGCTGCTGAGTGTCCCCAAACTGTGCTGAAATTGATAATTGATGGCAGTGCAGGGTATGCAGTGAAGTTGATACCACAAGATACCTTGCTGCTTGTTATTGTGTTATTTTATAGAGCTTTTCAGACTTTATATCTAGCCATAATTAAACACTCAAGGAAGAGAAACTGTCCCATCTAACACAGCCAGAGCAGGCTGCTGGGTGTGCTGATGCTGCCACCAGAGACTTGGGGAAACACCAAGGCAGCCAGATTGAATTAATGCAGTTAATTAATGCAGTGTGCCATCAGTGACTGAGGTGCAAGGTGCTCAGTCCCCCACTCCTTGCAATCTATAATATATTCCAATTCCTACTATACAAGTATAATTTTTTTCTCCATCAATAATTTAATTGCTTTTATTTCTTACAGTACTTCATCTTTGGAGAAATTTTGACTCTTGAGCCAGAGAAGGAAGAGACCAGTACCTCCTTCAAAAGTAATATGAGCCCATAGATATCAGTGGGACCTGAAGCTTGCATCCCTAATTGGTGTAATTTGTAGATAAAACCATGGATATTCCTTTACTCAGAGCTGCTCAACTTTCCCAGACAGCAGAGAGAGCCAGACAGAAGTTCCCCGTCTTTCACTTGTTCCAGAAGTGAAATTTTGCCAAAGAAGTAGACACAAGACATGTATTATTTTAAAAATTGAAGCAAATAACATTAAGTGTAATGCTTCCTTATTATTCCAGAAAGTTCTTGGAGAGGGCAAACACCATCTTTGACATTATGTGGTCCAACTCCTGGACATGTTTTTTTGTCACATTAAAAGGAAAGCAGCTTTATAGGGATGTTTAATAGTGGTGGAGAGTTCAGTGTCCAGTTGGGTGTTCTTCGTGAACATTATTGGGAATTATTCCTGCTTACACATTAGCTTATTTCAACACATTTGATAATATTCAGAGGTCAAAAGGCAAAGAAGTTGTTAAATAATTTTATTTCTACCCTCCTCAAAAGCCAGCTAGGTTCAGGAGGTTCAACAGTTTGCTTTGTTACAGGGTAATATCACATTGTCACTGCTCCCTGCATCCCTAGGAGCCTGCCTGTATGAAATGTAATCCTTTGGCCAAGGTTTGTAATTGGAATCTTATCAGAAAACAAAATCACAATAAATAGAAAATAGGCAGAATAGTCAAGTCTCTGTGACAGAGCAGAGTTCCCATGGTAGTGCCTTACTTTTGCCCTCAGATGTGATAAAATCAGGTCACATTTGCTTTTCTTGTGTTGAATACTGCTTGGAATTCACAGCAGCAGTGAGAGCTTTTACACATGGGGATGGAGGAAGAAGGGTTTATGGAATTGGAAAGTATTAACTTAATGAAAGGGCATTTGCATGTTTTCTGAGCAAAATGTTATCCAGAAAAAAAAGGAAAAAAGAAATCTGGCCAAGCTGATGAAAGCATTTTATTTATTGATCCCTTTATAATCCCTTGTTTTGTTTTTCCTCCCTCAGTGTATGCTGATGCTCTCAGTGTAGGCTGTGGGTTTCATAAGCAGGCCAACTTTTCTTGTCCTATAGATACTCATCTATAAATGATGCTTTATTTAGCCTGAAATGTCTGTTGTCGGGGTCTTTTAATATGAAAAGGCTGCATGAAAACATCTTAAATATAGCTGCAATTATCTACAGACTTGTTTTAAACCAACTAAATATTAATTACAGAGTGCTGAATCTTCAGCTAATTGCATCTGCTCAGTTCCCCTGCTGCTAGGTCCACTTTGTACATGTGTATCCTATTTGCTTTAAGAGGCATTTGTTGGTGTGAGCCAAAAGCTGGTACTTGCATGACTGAAGGTGGTGAAAGTTGTATTTTAGATTGAGTAAATCAGTCTTCCCTCCAAATTTTAGGTAACCTACCCTTAGGTTTAACAATGCGCATATAAAATGCAGTAATAAATAAAATACACATATAAATTCAGTAATCAGAACTGCTCTAAATAATTACAAAGCAGGTGTTGCATAAGATTGAGGAAAAGGAGATTTATTTTGTTTTAAACTGCCTTGTACTGTTTTCTGCAGGACTACATTTCTCTTTGGACTTAGGATCTTCTGAAACACTGCAGGAAATTCCTCTAATTTTAATCTCTGCCATTAGGCACGGGTGTCTTGGATTACTTATCAGTAACTAAGCCACCTTGAGAGTGATGAAGCTGCTCAGAGTGAACTGTGGAGCTCTGACAGAAGATGGAGTAGCATTAAATAGCTCAGCATTAGGCTTATGCTGGCTGGGAGAGAACCAGGATAAGGTATCTAAGTGAAGATCACACCAGCATCTAATACCTTGTAAATATATCTTCCACTTGCAGTGTGCACCATTGTAATCACAGATTTGAGGATTTATTTTTCTTGCAGCAAGCCATCTGCCATTTTCCTGTGAGTTTCCTATCAAAGCATTAGCAATGACTTAATGCCTTACACTAAGTTTATTATGAAACTGGTGGCTCATAGTTGCAGTTGGTTTTCTATCTCATAATTATGCAGAAGAGGTAAAAATGATAAAGAATGTTATCATATATTTATTGCCAGGGCAATACCAGTCAGGTTATCACAAGCAAAACTTCTAGGAGGTAAGATGAGATAAACCTGCAGAATAATTGATACAGCAATCAGAAGAGCTCAGATCAATAAAATCCAGGTGAAGAAAGACCTTTGCCTGACTGCTGCAAGCCTGATTCTCCCCAGTCCAACATTTTTCATCTGTGTGAAATAGCAGTACAGTGAATGGAGAATTGTGATCTGGCAGGATTCTACTCTTGGCTCAGGCTCAGATGTGAATGACATAAAGGATGCCATCAGATAAAAGCCTTTCTATGCTTCATGTAAGTGTAGAAAGTAAACAAGTCACTGTAGAATGACTTGTTGATACCTTGCAAATAAGCATATTTACTGAGGGGCATTCTATATTCACTACAGCATTTGGTATTTTGTCAACATCAGCATCCCAGCAAGATGAAGACTTCTTAGCACTGCAAATGCTGTGCAGGTATTCCAGCATCCTCATCGTGGTACCTGGTATCCAGTACAATGCTATCTGATCAGATAAAAATACGTTTACTGACCCAGTAATAGCTTTTCTTTTTCTTTTTTCTTTTTTTTTTTTTTTAAAGATGAGGCTACTCACTTTAGCCTCTAAGCTAGAGAGAGTTAACTGCTGACTTTATGAGGCATTGGCACCTTTGCTGTTTGCATTTACTGTGCATTTTTGTGATCCTATATGATGCCTGTGCGTGGAAGCCACTAGGAAACAAGAATGCACAACTTGCAGAATTTATCCTGTAATTTTGTGCTCCACAAAGAGACATACCTACAGTAATCTGACAGAATAAAAGCAACACATGTCATATGAGCTCTAAATAAATATCCTGTCTCCTCTGCAGCAGCTTTACTGAAAGAGATCTGACATAATGGTGTTGTATCAGCAGAGCTCCTAATCTCAGATACCAGAGATTTCAGTGCTAGGGGAGGGGACGCAGCACAAATGGAGGTCATTCAGTATCCTGGAGCACTTGGACAAGTGTGTCATTTTGGACTGTGCCTGCTCATAGCAGAATACAGTGCTGCTGCTAAAAATTGCTGTTGCGGGGCTCCTTGCGCAAGGAACCTGCAGAGGGGCTTGTTTATTTTCATGCCTTGCAAAACCAACCATGTTTCTAGGAAGCAAAAGCCATGCTCTGAGTTTTAGTGGTAAAAGCAGGAGCCTCGGAGGTAGCACAAATGGAAGTTGTGGTTGGTTTTTGCTTTTAATATATTTAACCCTCTTCAGGAATACAGAATTTCTTTCTAGACCTTTTGTCCGACCCTGCCAGCAAGGACCACAGCAGTGTCAGAGGCCACACAGAGAGCCCACATTTCTCTTTGTATGGTCCTTGGGTGGGAGAACTGCAGGAAGAGCTACAATGGTCTGACTGAAACCAGAAGGATGCTGTGAGAATTTTGCTATTTTCATGTGTCATGAGGTGACACATAGGAAGAATCCATTTCCTTGGCAACAATTCTTGAGCCATAAGGTTGAACCTGTTTACTCAGGCACAGAGCCACTCTGTCAGATGGGCATTAATACTCCAATTGTAGAGATTCTGTGCTGTGTGTGCGTCAGGTGTGAGTGTCCCAGATAGGATTCCCAGCAAGGATTGTCCATATGGCTGCTCATTCTAATTTTATATTCCCTTGTACCATCACTAATCCAGGTATGGGTCTGATTATGTTTCAAAAATAGGGAACAGCTTTTTCCTCCTTTTGTAAGTCCTCTTGCCCACTTGCATAACACAGATTGAAGTGATGGTTTAGGAGAACTTTTGGGAAGGCAAACTTTCCTCCCTGGCCTTACCAGACCTCTTGTTTGTGCATTCAGAGAAATTAGAGCTTTAGAAATCTTTTGCCTTTTTAGGTAAGGTCCCTGTAGGCTCCATGCAAGTCAATCTTTGGCACCAAGCTGGATTCCTCATGCACTGCAGAGTGCAAATCTGTGTTCAGTCACCCTCTGCATTACTTTACAGGATGTTTTGCTTGGGCTGCTATAAAACACTGAGGTTTCAGGGTTCAGGAAAGAGCACAGCACTGGAGATTGTCGCCCTAACTGCCCCTCACAACCCTCTTGGTTTCCTCAGTGGACTCAGTTCTCTGCACACAGCAGTGCTGCCAGCATTGCTCTTGCTCTACCTTAGATATAGCCAGGGTACAACATCTTAGTTTGGTATTGTATTTTCTGTGTTTCATTTTAATGTGAATTGAAGAGATAAGGATCTGATATCTGTGCAATGTGTGGAGTGATGCCAGGTCGTGTTCTTCTTCTCTGATAGCTGAAGCAACTGCACTGGCACTCAATTATTCAGTACAGAGCTTTGATAATCTAGTTTTCCTGCTCATTTCATGCAGCCTGTTCCATACTAATGCAGCAGGTATGAAAAATATTTTTTCCCTGCTATTCCTTTTGGAATTAGCTATTATAAGTATTGGGGTAACCCACTGAAGCAGAACTGCAGAGTCAGCATCTTTTGATTTTGGTTTAATATAAACTCCAAACAATGGATTATACTTCTCTTCTGGACCTGGCATGTATCATTCAGATTGCCCCAGAGTGGGAAAAAGCAATATATCTTTCAATTGCATCCAGTTTTGATGAATGCTGATATTGGGCAGCTGCATTTGAAAATACCCATCCTACCCAAAGTCTTAGCTTTCTTCTGTCTATCTATCTATCTATCTGTTTTTTCAGCCACTTCTAAAATGCATCTGCCTCTGCCTGGCTGAACCAATTTCAGCTGTGTGTATAACTCCAAGCTGCACTTTAATGCAGTGTAATTTCCTGGGAAATTTAAAGTAGAAGAATTATGGCTGTACTTTGTTGGAACTCCTTAGTAGCCTCTCCTACTGCCATTTTAAGAACTTCTCCTGCTGAGGACATGAAAGCAAGTGCCGTGTGGACTGGATAGGAAGCATTTTCTGCTCATATACTTTGATTGTGGGTTGGGATTTGCCATTTTCCAAATGTTTGTACAGCGCAGTCTAGCACAACCAAGCCATGCACAGTTGGAGTTCTCCAGGCAATGTTAATAAAAACTAAAATATGAGGACAATTTCATCTGCAGCCTGTAAAGGGTGCATGGTGGAACAATCCTTTCAGTGTAACACATCACTGCTCAGTTAATGGAACAACATCAGTCCTGCAAGGAGAAATCTGCATCCTCATGTACCCCATCCCACTGGCATGGCTGCATTTTGGAAAGGCAGTGCACTGGTCCTTCTCTCAGTCCATTTAATTAACTTCAGCTTTGCTTTTGTTTCTGCAATATACAGTCAGTTAAGTCATAAATACTGTTTTGTAACTTGATACAACAGTATGCAATGGTCCTTATCTTGTATGCCTTTTAGCCTGAATTTCACGTCCTCTTCATAATTTTTAATGACAGCAACAATTTTTATTATACTGCTGGAACTTTTCCCAGGGTGGTTGTGTTTTTCATAAATAATATGTGATTTAGAAGTAAAACTGCAGCAAAAGCTGCTAAATCCAGCATCTTCTGTAGCTATAGCTGCATATTTATGTAAAAAAAAAATCTTAGCCTTAGTGAATGAGATAGAAATTGTCTAGTCTGAAATGTCTAGTGGATATTAAAGGTATAAAAAGGGGAGATTTTTACAATTAAGTGATCTTCAGATGCATAAGGAGGTCTGTGTTGCTTTGTTCCCCATGGCTACATCTCAAAAAGAAGACAACGCCAAAATCTGAGTGAAATGATGCACAAGGTAGCTGAGCTTTCTGCTGCTCAGAAATAGGAACATACCAAGCAAAACACAGGTGAAGGTGATATTTGTGTATCAGCTCTTCTTTTTATGAAGATCAGCTGAATGTTTGTCTCTCTGAGTGTTGTGTGCCCTTTGAAAATATTTCCAATTAATAGAGACCTTATATTTTGACCACAAAATTTGCTCAACTTCCAATTTCAAGACAAAGAGAAGTGATGACAAAAAGCAGCAAACTGGACCAATCAAACTTTTCTGCTCTTGACTTTACAGAACTCGAGAGAAATCATTTAGGCAGCAAATCTCATCAGGGGCAAACCTCATCCAAAGCTTAAGCTTTTTGTTGCTACATCCTTCAGAATATTGATTGAAGAAACCTTTTCTTATGTTCCTGCACTGTGCTCCCACTGTTGTCACCTGTGAAGAGCTGCATGTCACAGACACCAGTCACAAAAAATGTTTTTGCCAGGCTGAGGAGAGGAACAGGCATGGGTGCTCCATTGCAGACAGAGAAGATGGAAAAATAAATTCCTGCCTCAGAGCCAGTGTTGGGGAAGCTGTGGCTGTGCCTTTCTGGCCAGGTTTTGGAACTCAAAGCTCCTGGGATGGGCTGAGGCAGTGACAGACACGTGTTACTGCCTGGGGTTCACTCTGCTGCTGCTTCCCACACCAAGTGGGATTATTGGGAAACTCTGGAAGGGAAGGGGAGAAACTGCTTCAGTCAGACAGCTTGGACTCAGGTGTTGACCACTGAGCACTCCATTTTTCTCTGCATTTTTATCCCATATTGACTTTATAGGTGGCACAGAAGCCACTGGTAGTGCTATAAATCCTCATTTTCTACCTGAATTGTTAAGTTTCATGATAGAGTCTTCCAAAGCAGAGTGTATTTTACTGTGTGATGGGTAGGCACAAGGTTCTCCAAGATACATATGATTCTATAAACTGGGAATTTAAATGACTCTTCTGTATAGGACAGTACCCTGTTTAAAGTTCCTGAAGTTTAGCTAATTAAGTCCTGTGTTTTGCCCTAGTTTTATAGTTTCTTTGATTATTTCTTTCTAGCTCAACAAAATTCACCAAAAATCCATGAAGGCTGGTGGGCTTATAAGGAGGTGGTCCAAGGAAGCTTTGTTCCTGGTAAGTATAATTTTAAAATTTTAGTCTTTCTTAAATATTTTTTTTTCACTGGAATTAATACAGTTGGCTTTGGGGAAGATATTTTGGGTTGATTTGTTTTCATTGCAAAGATTTTGATTGACAAGTACTTCACATCACATTATAGTGAAGCACAGAAAGGTTTCTGTTAATCCATCATCCAAAGACCATGGCTGTTTGTCAGGAAAGAAATCACTTTGACATTCCTGGTTTCTCTCAGTAAAACCAACATGGTGCTGCTTTGTGAGTGTGTGTTCTGTGTGCAGAAAAGGGAAGGGGACTGAAAAATACTACTGTTAACTGGATGAAATAATTGATCTGTTGCAGCACTTCTAGGTAATTGCATTTCTACAATTTTTAGATTCGATTTTAGAGTAGATTAGGACAGGAACCCGTTGCATGCAATTTTCACTGATTTTTGTTTAGTAAACAAGCTATGAGTGAAAAGAAATGAAATAATTTGACTTCATTGAGATTTAGTAAATGATAAATAAAAGGATTCTGTGCAGTATCTTTTCAGTGTGATTGAGATTAATATGCAATAATTTATGTATATTAGTTGAATCTTAAAAGTGCTTCAAGTTTTATCATGAATGCACCAAGAAAACTGCTATGTGATCCTTATTTCCTCATAAGAGTAGAAAATATTGCTTGGCTGTGGTGTGAGCTGTTCCTGAGGATCTGTAGGTTTGACCTATCATGAGCTACTCTCACTTGTGAGAACTGTTACAACCTGACAGTCATCTGAAATTCCCAAAATTCTGATTGCCTTGTTAAGAATTCTGGTGCAAATGAGATGAAATATTTCAGCCTACACATTTCTGGCAATGAAATGGTTGTGAAAATCTACAGACCTGGAGCTTAATTACATATTTATGTAGCATAAAGTAGCTTTTCAGATTTACTTGAGATTGGTTTGGGCTGTCAGAGACACTCCAGTTTATTTTTGTGCATGTTTGGTTCCTCATAGTGTCAGAGGGGAAGAAACCTGGAGAATATAATCACCTGCTTTCAGAATATTTCAGCTTTCCTGAGTTGAACAATTCAGGTGGATGCCCAGCAGAAAGTGAATGAAAAAAATATTTGCTAAACAGGCCTAAATTTAAAGTTACTGAGAAAAATAATATAATTGCCAGGATGTAAAGAAACCTGTGATCAGTTCATGCTTGTGGTGTTCTAGTCTTAATAATGTGAGAAATTTAGGCTTAGGAGCATCCCTGGAAGATGAATGATGACTCAAAAACTTCTGGGAAGGAAAAGCCTTTTAGAGTGGTGTGGAGGGACACCTCCTTTCTGAGGGAAACATGAATTCCCAAATATGTGTTGACAATCTGACTAACCCAGCACAAATCCTCAAGAACTGGTCCAGAAAGTCAGTAATGAACAGCTCACTGAAGCAGCCATAAAGCAAGGGGATTTGGGGGGAATTTCTTTCAAATTCAACTCTGAAACCTGTCAGCCTCAGCAGAAGAGAGAAACCCCACGAGACTCTACAGAACAAACAACTAATTTATTTTTTTCCAGCATCACCTAGATTCGAGAGCCTTTGAAAACCATATTTAAAGCATTTCAAGGCTGTATTTGTGTCTGTGCTCTCAGACTAACACATCACAAAGGATCTGGTGGTGCATATTAAGTTTACCCGTGCTGGTGGCAGCCAGGATCAGATCTCACATGGATGCTAATTAGCACCTGAGAGGTGGGAGCTGCCAGGCAGGCTGAGCAGCTCTTGCTGGAGCTGCTGGCTGATGTGCACTGGAGCAGACAGCTGCAGCCATCTGCCAGGATGCTTTCTGCCCACAGCTGTTTGTCCTGACCAAGGGCTGCACCCCCAAAGATACTGAAACACTAATCTTAAAGAACTTAGGATTTTAGTTAGAAGAAACTGAGCTTGATATAGTTACCTGAGATTTAAACCATTGATTGCCTGTCAATTCATGTCTGCTTTGCTGTGCTTGCAATGGGAAAGGATGAAACCAGTAGGCAGGTTCAACAAACACGAACAACTGCAACCAGAAACTCATTCTGTGCAAAACTGGAGTTGCCCCAAAAGCCATTTGTATTGTCATTGATAGAAAAGGTTGAGAGTTCAGGGCGAGGAAGACTCGCCTTAATTCCTCCTTTTCAGACCCCTCCCCACAAAAACGACCCCAGACTTAATTCAAGAAGCCAACCACGCTGCTTAATTGCCATTCAAGCTAATTACCATGGGAAGGGGGAATGGGAGGGGCTGGTGTTATGAATATGTATTTGTTTGAACCTTTTGTCAATAAACAGACTCTGTGACCACCTGTAATTTTGCAGTGTGTATTAGAGGGTTACCCCACACTGCTGCCCAGTGCTGAATAAACATACACTTTGTAACTTTAAATTGTTAGAGAGTCTTTTGTCCGTCACAGTTGAGTATTGGTGTGAGACCAATACTCGTATTTTGCTAAATCAATATTGGGAAGGAGTGTTTGTCCCAGAGCCTGTCACTGCAGTTGAGAACTGGCATCCCAGCTGATGTGATTGACATGAATCCAGCTCTGTAGGTGCTCAGGGGAGCTGCCGCAAATGCAGAGATTATTAATTAGGGGCAGTATCATTGTAAAACACTCCAGGAGGAGTTGCTGCAGTTTGTCTGTCACAGCTTTAGCTGGAATACTTTTCACCTGCATAAAAGCAAAGTCACTGTCTCTCTTTGAACTCTCACTTCTTTGATGGAGAGCTGTGTAAGAATGCAGTTAGGAGTGGATCACAGTGTGCCTGGGTTAGAATGTGACATTCATAAGTTTTTCTCCTTAATCTTTTTTGGAAGCATTTAAGTTAAGTTCTGAAATCCTGTGCAGATTGGCCATTGAGCAGTACATAAAATCAAGCCATACTTCACTACATTCCCCAAATCCAAGACTCACCATATTCTGGGATAGATTTTTGAAATAAAATACTTTAAATCCGTTTCTGCTGTTCATGTGGACATAGGCTTTTCCTGCTGTAAGGCACTTAGCTGCAGTCAGTGATGTGTATCTCACAGGAAGGAAGGATTTAGGCAGAGATAAGCTACAAGACCTCTCACAATGTCTTTCCCAAATTCACTGCTCCAAGAGGAGGTAGCAGTAAGAGCTGGCAGGTTCTCTCAGCACAGGAACTGGGGGCTCAGGTCTTGGTGCCTGGCCTTGAAAGAGAGATGCAGAGTTCTCAAGTGCAGGAGGAAAAGTTCATCAAAGCTGGATTTGTGTATCTGCTACTGGTGCAGAAACCACTCTGCATCTCTCACCTGTTCTACAAGCAAAGAATTGCTCCTATGACTTAAATCATGTAGGCAAACAAAGTAGAAAGTAAGTAGAGCTTTAAAATGTTAATTGAATGCAAATTAGGTTCCAAATTAAACTTCAGGGAATGCTCAAGGATGAAGTAGGAACACTTTCTTTTATGCACAGTGATTTACATAATAATCAAATAATTTATATTATTGCAAACACTTACTACACAGACTTTTTCTGGTATGGAATATCAAAGTAGTTCTTGATGGGTTAAAAAACCTTTAAATAACCTTTTTCATGTCTTTGCTTTGGCTATGACTGTGAATATGTTGTGTCACTGAAATGGTGCAAGCAATTTCCAGGTGGCCTGGACAATCACACTCCAAATTCATTGGTACCCTTACTGTTACTTCAAATAGATGTGTATGACCTTTGATAATCTTTGTGATTGTATTGATTCTTTTCATACTGGTCCTGTTTTTGCATAGGATTATGAAAGGGGGCTTTGTTAAGCATAAAATATAAAGGTGGTTAAATCTAATCTGTGATCACAGAGTGCACTCTGTCCTGTAGTGGAAACTCTGGACTGTGTGATAACACAAGCATAAGAGTGTTTTGTTCCAGGGAAAACATTGTCTTTAGGCCCCCTATCGAATTACACCAAATGTAAAGTTACTTACAGGGTGCTAGTGCCAACCTCAGCTAACACGATGAAATCCATCAAATAGTGAGTGAACACTGCTGAGGGAGCAGATGATATTCTCCTTCCCTGTAATAAAAGTTGTAAATGAACACTAATTCCAGATGAAGATCTATATCCACCAGGATTCATTATTGGCCACAGATGACCGAAAATCAAAGATCATCCAACTCACCTTTTTCCCTGAGGTTCTGAGATGAGAAGTCCCCTGTTCGTGGCTCCTTCACAGCTTGTTTTACCCTAAAAGGGAAAAGACAGCTGGAGTTGTGTGATGCTGTTCCTGCCTTTTGCAGGGATCCTGCTGGGATTATTGCCCTAACTTGACCAGCTGGCAACACTGCACTGGCTCAAAACATGGGCAGTGCTTGTAAAGCACTGAGGAACTGCCTCCAGGAGGAAATGCATGAATTTCATAACAGTTTACAAGGGAAAAGAGCTCTGAAACAATTGACAAGCTTGATCACGAGTGCCAAAACCTCATTTTGAGCTTCCTGCTATCCCCATGTGCTTTTGTTATGGCCTACAGAGGCAGTTCTAGTGCCCCTAGTTTCTCCTGTCTGGGCTTCAAGATTTCTTTTATTACAGTTTTGAGCTTTTTTTAAAATTAGAAATGCCTTTATGTGCACATTCAGAAATAGCCTTTGATGGGCAGGTCACTGTAAGAGCCATGAACTGTTTGTGCATGACTTGAAACTGAGAGATGAAAAACTTCAAACACTTGTTGAGCTTTGAGCTCTCAGTCTGTGCCATACACTGAGCTGCTGATCACTTGGTGTGGCTGCAGGAACAGCAAAAACCAGACCTGCTGATGACTGCTCCTGCACTGCTCACTTTTATAACTACAACATCTCTCCTGGTCTCATTTTGGAACTTCAGGAGGCTGCAGCATCACTCACCATCTGGTGCATTTTGCTTGTTAATGAAAACAGCAGTGCTGTGTGAGCTGCAGCAGTGCCTTAAACAGTCTGCACACACCCTGCAAAATCATGCAGTCTGAATTAACCAGCCAGATACAATTATTTATTGGAACAATAACAGCAATAAAATAACAATAAAAGCAATTTTTTGGTGATAAAGTATAGATTCTGGAAATCATTCACTTACTGATTTGAACTTAGGTTAGTATATACAATATTTCTGCTTTGCCTGTCAGTTAAAGATAGCTTGAAGGAAATATATTTCATACCAGATATTCTCCTGGTTTCTCACTTCCTTTGGTGATTCTCAAAAACTGAATCATTGCAAATCATGTAGCTAGAAAGGAGACTAGATTTAAAAAAAAAAATATATGGGAGTTAAATATCACACAAGATGGACTTTTTCCCTCTTACAACACCTGGTGGCACTGTGATTTGGTTCCCACAGCCCCCTTCTCACTTGACCAAGAAGCTCAGGACTGGGGATCACCCTTTATAGGAGCTTTTTTACCACCGTGAAACTCAAAAAGTTGTTGCCTTCAGGTCCTTCTTCACTCCTTTGAACACCCATGCAGACCTATTTAAAAGGTCCTTTTCAATAAAGTTACTGTTTGTATGGCCTGTAACTGCAGCCATTTCGCAAACACATCTCTAAATGATGTTTTTCCCTCTAATTCAGTTCTTCCATGAAATAAAAAAAAAAGTTTTAGGGGACCAGCAATGTGAATTGACTGCTCTGAAGACCTAAAATTTTAAACCTTGACAAACTTGTGACTGAAACACATTTGCTAATGTGGTCTCAGATCCCTTTCTTTAACAGCCTAATTACCTTTTTTAGCTGTGACTTTTCCTCCTCAGTTATGGTTGGTGTCCAGAAAATAAAAATTTCCGATGTATCCTGGCCTCTGCTCTGTTATCCTGACGTGACCCAGTGATTCAAGTTCTCTTCCTGCCTGTTCTGGTCCCACCAGGACTGCAAAGGTGGAGCCTCCCCTTGTTCCCAGCACATGGAGTGGCAGTGGGACCTTGCTGTGCCACCAGCTGTCCTGCTGCACCCTCAGGGTCCCCTGCCAGGACAGGAGCAGTGCCCTCCCCTGCTTCAGAAAGTGCAAATAAGGAAAACCTTCCAGGCAATGACGTGCAGAGCCTTGTCAATTATTGTCACTCACACTTTGCTGCTGGGTTAGATGATATTTTAGGTGTAGGAGTACTCCAGATACTTCCTGATGAAGTTGAAAATCCTCTTTCTCACTATCCTGAAGTGGATGCTCTTTACCTTACAGTGACAGTAAATATGGGTTATAAGCACAAAAACAATTAAGCACCAGGAATTTTTAGTACAACTGTAGCTGCCATAACCTGCATGGATGATGGCTTCTAGCTGGGAAGAAGTTCAAGAGGTTTAATACCATTTGAGCAGTCATACACTCAGAGAGCAGTATCCAAAACATCTGCTGTCCTACACACTGGCTGTTTGCAGTCACTACACAACCTTGGAGACCTGTTCTGCTGGGGAGATAACTGCCCTTTCTGCAAATATAATCTAATTTATTTTTTAAATATTATCCAAGTCCACTTTAAACCAGTTAAAAGTGAAAAGCCAGCAAGCCACCTCAGTGATCTTACAAGGGTTCACCATTTCAGGATGGGCACATCCTCTTAAGCTTTTCCATAAGAAAAGAAGGATCATCCCTGTGCACTCCCTTAGCTAGACCAGAAAAAAATGGAGTTTGGGCTAAAAAGGGTAAGACTAGTATTAGGAATCTTTCTTTTCTTAGATTTTTCACTGTGACCTATAAGCAAGGGAAGGAATTCCAAGGATGAATATTGGTGTGTACAGGCAAGGGTTTAGGGGGGTGTAACTCGATGATCTTTAAGGTCATTTCCAACCCAAAGCACTCTGTGAGACTCTTGACAAGCTGAGTATAAAAGCAGTTGGAGCAGGGCTCTGTGACTAAGTC
>VRYO01002184.1:6338141-6370420 GCA_009812075.1 Sialia sialis | reverse complement strand
GGCATCTCCTTCAAGGACATCACCGGAGCTGCACTGCTCTAATGGAGCTGAGGAATGTTACAGATGATTATCTGCAGTGACATTCAGCACTAGCTCATGCTACAACTTCAGAGGAAAGAGGCTGGATATGCCCAGGTCAGGGAAGAGCCCCATTCCACAGCCACTTGTTCCATTCAAAATCAAACCCAAAGGCTGAAAGCAATTGCAGTAACACAGTGACATTTCAATCAATAGATGAAGAGATGGGATTTTTCCTCCTTGCTAATAAAATTGGTCCAGTTGGGTTTAGTTGAGTCTCTGAAATCCAGGGATCATGTGGCTCCTACACCAGAATAATTAGGATGCAAGTCTGGCTGAAGTAGTCGCTACAAAAGCAAGAGCTGCTGCCAGTTTAGAAAATCCTAGGTTATTACTTTTGTCTGAAAATAGGTCACACTGGAAACAGTGGGATTTGCCGGCTGAGACAAATGCTACATCCCTTGAATAAAGGCCATCAGAAGCTGATTATTTAAAAAAAATAAAAAATCAATATTTACAAGATTGCATTCCCTTTATTTAAAACCATCTCTTTCCAGGTTCTTTAAGTGAAGTGAAATTACTTATTTCCACAGCTGTGCAGTGTCATCTCTTTTGTCCTAGAGTGTTCACACTGCAATTCCATTAATAATGTGCTTTTTGAGGAAATCACATTTTAATACTGTATCCTTTGCTTCTGGTGGAGGAGAGGGGTGGGTGGGAGGGTTAGACCTGTGCACTGGGATCGTGCTGCTATTACCACAGCACTAACAGGTCCAGGATGAGCAGGATGCTCAGCTCTGACAGGAGCTGCTCCTCCAAATCTCAGTCAGGTGCAGTTTAAGCCATTTCAGGATGCAGCTGGGAGTGATAGCTAATTCCCAGCTTTAGCCCCAATTTAGAAATGCAGGATTTAGCTGTTCTATATGACTCAGAATACAGCACATGACATAGGAGAGAACATCTCAGATTATGGAGTCAGCTCCTCTGTATTTCCAAACTGGGCTATGTAGGTCATGGCTACAGAATTCCCTCTCATGAGTGCATGCCAGGGCATTTCCCAGGAGGGAGTTCACATTCCATTTTGCTTTTCCTATCCTGCAATTGGGCATCTTTCATTGGCTTTTCTTCCTTCAGATTAGTGTTTCCTAAAACAAAGAATAAATGACTGAAGTCTAATAGGCTATGGTTGAAACGCTTCTATTGCATGGCCTTGGCAGGCTCTATTATCCACACACTGACATCTCAGAATTACTTGGTATTTTAATGTGCATTTAAAATTGGTTAACAGGAGTATAAATTAAAGCAATAGCTAAACTAGTCTCTCAAGGTTTTATTGCTCATTGTAATTTTATGTTTATGGGCTCGCTGCTTTCTGGCAGGACTTGTGTTGGTTTAGTTTTAGAGAGTACAGCAGGGAGAAGGTGCTGCCTCACCCAGAGCCTGGTGAAACCAATGAAGTCTTTCTATTTAACTGCGTTGGGGCAATGGTCACATCATTCCCACTGCCAAAGACTTGGATCTACTTTTCCAGTTAAGAGCACTGTCCAGAGAAAATTCATATTTAGATAGAATTTTAAATACTTTCTCCCAACTCATTTTACATTATTCTTGATGCAGCTCCTGTGCCTGGTTTAGTAAAACAATCAGAGGGGAAAAAAAGAAGAAAATTACATATTTGTTGAGCAGTGACATGAGTTATATGTTGAAGCAGGTGCCTGTCTTGACCTTAACAAGCACATTTTTCCCATGAGAAAGTCCATCCCAAAGCTCATCTGCAGCCATAAATACCTGAACTGAAATACTGAAATCCTGAAATATTGAATGCTTCAATAAAGCTCAGGACACTGGGCCATGGAGGCTGTGTGGGATGTGAGTGTCCAGGATAAACAAGCAAGAAACATCTGCTCTGCCATTTCTCTGTGTGATGGGTTAGTCCTGATCATTGGCTGCATGGTTTGATCCCAAACTTGTGCACTGAAAAAACATAAAAATACTGGTGTGTGCTTAATTAAGTGATTGTCGACTAAGAGTAGGGTCTGTGCTTTTTCCAGGCACTACACTGTGTGTAGAGATAAAACTCAGTTCCTACACCTCTCAGTGAAATCACCATGGGATTCTGGCCAGAATTCCATTCCAGAAAGGCCAGAGGAAAAGAACTAATTAAAGTGGCAAAAATTTCATTGAATTAAAAGACATGAAGCTCTTCTCCTGTTCTCAGGTTTGTCTGCCTCACCATTATTTGTCTTTTGTTGCTGATTCTGTAACTACTCTTTGCACAGTCTTCTCTCAATTCATACATTAATAAATTACATTTGGGCAGGCTCAGATACTTGCTTGAGGAATGAAACAGAGCTCCAAGTAATCACTGTAGAAGATGACTTAGAAACTCTCGCAGCTTTTTACATCAAGTCATGAATATTTATAGTTACTGGTATCCATTTCTCATACACTTTACATTTGCAAGTTTTTGCATGAAAACTCTGCCTAAAATACCACAAAATTGTAAACATAAAGACATGAAGGAGCTCCAGAATGTGAATATTACAAAATACAGAAGAAAAATAAACTTTCTTGGTTTCACAGACAACATTTTTTGATTTAAAAAGTGCAGATTGAAACATGGGATTTTTGTTTTTAACAATTTTCACTTTCAGAACTGGTTTAGCGGTCTAAGTTCCAGTAGGTTTTTAAGACTGATGTCCAGATCTGCAAACTTTATTTAAGTGCTTTAAAACACAAATGACTGGCCAAGGAAAAGAAGGTAAGTATCTGAGATACACAGCTTCTCCCAAGAGGCTCTGAGAGTTTGGCATCTCACCTGCTCAGGCAGGAAGGTGAGAAGATCCCAGGAGGCACCTGCTGCATCATTTAGTGCCTGAAGACCCCCATCATTCTTTCTATAAAGTTCCAAAGGACTTAAATAATCTTTAAGTAAGAACTTTAGTGCCTGGAAGAGTCTCCTCTGTTCTCTTAAGGGGCTGAAAGTGGGGTAAAACCACTGAGGAATCAGTTAACCCCCAGCTCCTAAACCCTGCCACAAATGGAAATCCAAAGTTAAATGACTTTAAAGAACTATAGGCAGCAGAAATGGGATCAAGTGAAAGATGTTCTTGTTTCTTGCCTGCCTCTGGAAAGATTTCTGGTAAATTCTGTTTCTAATGTGCCCTTCAGGAAGCTGTCACTGAGATACTGGCATTTAATTTTCAATTTCCTGCTAGACCTTGTTCTACAACATGAGTTTGCATTGGTTTTCATGCATAATGAACATTCAGACACCTTCAGCTACTCAGTACGTGATATTGCTGGGCAATATATTTGCATCGAGGATTTTGTGGAGCATGCTGATCCTAATTGGAAGAGAAGGGATTCTGAGGTGCAGGCTCCTGAATAGAAAGCTCTTGGAATAATGTCAGCTGGATTTAGTAAGAAAATGTTTCCCAAGTGTTCTAAAGATGTGGTTTTGCTTACTAATCACACACCAAAAGTTTTCCTAAACTGCATTAACTGTGCTGCTTCTTCCCTGAGTTCCTCACGCTTTTATACAATAGAGTTGTCAACAGCTCTGTCTTGTACCATCCCTGGGCAGAGAGAGGCAGTGCGTGTTTCTCTCAAGCTTTTCTGTACTAAAGGCAAAAGGATTGGCCCAAATTCTGTCTTGTGTCAGTAAAACTCCACTTTCTGTCCAAATGTCCTGCTCTGTGGCTTGGTAAATCTGCTGTCACAGCCAGAATCTGCAGTCAGAAACGGCACTGGGCACTCCAGCCCAGCACATGCTCTCCTGTGATTATACCAAAGCTCTCACTGATGTTGTTTCTAAAACTGTGCTGAACTTCACAGCAGTCCTCCATACTGTAGTGTTGAATATGCAGGAAATTCATATTTTAGGGAAGTGCTTTCCTTTTACAGCAGTAGTTTAACAAATAGAACCAGATTAGAGTGTCCTTATTCAGAGACTAAATTTGGTGTGTGTTTTCACTCCCTAACTTGCCTCTTCACTTCGTGACATATTTTAAGAGAAGCCACGATGATGCCTCACCTCCATATAGCTGTGGGTAATCTTGTCACAGAACAACTTGATTTTCTGTTCTCTCCCTGCCACACTTTGCATGAAAGAAACTGAAATACAGAGAGAGTTTCATACTATGAATGAACAGAATTGCAGATACATGGAGAATTTCACATTTTGGATGGACATAATCCCAACGATATTTACATCTCCTCACTGGCTGGCTGAGCTAATGCCCAGATTTGTTCATTGTCAGAGTCTGAATTCACTAGAAGCTTAACGGGAATGATGAAACTTTAGCCTTTTCATGAGCTCAGTTGATATTTCATCCCTTAAACCCCAGTGCTTCAGCAGAGACATTCAGCCACCAGCAGAGCTCCATAAAACAAGCAGAAATTCCTGTGTCTTTGGGAACTGCACTAATAAATGATCAAATTCTGCTTCCTATATTTGCAACCAAAACCTGAAAACAGAGCTAGCCCCAGTGTAGTGCAAACCAAAACACCAATGGCCAGAGAAGATCACAATATTACATTTCACCAGCCTCTAACACTTTGATGTTATTGTTCTCTTCATGCTGATATTGGGTTTTGGGGTTTTTTTCAAGCATCTTTTTTAGAACTGTCTTCCTTCCCATATGGCTCTCCAGTTGAGCTTGATACAGACACATTTATATTTCTATATATACCTACACCTATAAAGATTTTTCACATTTAAGATTCAAATGTTTGAAATACAAAATGTTTATGTACAGCATGCCTTCTGTAATACCAGAAAATAATACATGCGTGGTAAAAATTAATCTAGTGGTTGAAGAACAGCAAATATAAATTATTTTACAAAGGAGAGCTCAATTAGTGCAATTTTATGATGGGAAAAGGATAAAGTGCTCCTTGACTGCCAAGGTCTTTGCATGAAGATGCACAAATAATTTCAGGTTGGATTTTTTTTTTTTTTAATTGCTTTTAAGAATTGAAATAACTGTTGGGATGCAAAACCTTTTTTTCCCAGCATTGTCTTCTTGAGAGTCTTTCCCCTTATTTTTGCATTTTTTATGTTTTTAACTTGGAACATTTTTTGTGAATATGTTGCTGATAGGATTAGGGCTTTTAAAAATCAGTTTTCTGGAGAAAAGCCACAGGAAATCAGGATATAATATCTAATTCTAAATTAATATCAGCCAATGAATATTGGGAAAAGTCTATTGTCTTATTTGTAGATGCAGAAGGTGGATCATCATTTTCAATGTCTCTCTGACATTTTTATCCCATTTCTTATTATTCCTGAAGAATTTTTACTCTGTTCTTATTTTTGGTAATTTCACTACCCCAGGTACTACACTGTAAACAGTGCTCAGCTCTAGTTTCTTCACACACTTTCAGAATACTCTTATGATTATTTTAAATAGCAAATAATGTAGAGTATTTTATCCAAACCAATGTTTTCAGTGATAGCTAAACTGGGGATTTAATCTTATTTTAAATTCCAAAATACATCAGTCATTGAACCCTCAAACCAGCCTGATTCTACTTTCACCTATGAAAAATAAATCCCAATTTTACATGACAAATTTTGTGCACATTTCTAGTGTGGAATCTCCAAGTGTGCTGTCTAAAGTTAGGAATGTGCTTGGAGGAGGAGCAGCAACCACAGCCAAGCACAAGAATGTCAACAGCACACTTGGCTCTCACTGCAAGCTCCATGAGCAATGGTTTTCTGCGGAATTGGTGTTTGCTCTGACCAAAATAAATGCAAAATTTTATTTAGTAAAAACAGTGAGACCAGAATTCTTTAACAAAACTGGCAGCTGAATCCCAAGAACATATGTCCAATTTACTGTGTGGGCAAGGCTTTTCTGCAGAATTCTAAAAATAAGTTGTTGTGTATGTTTTCTGGAGGTGGGAGTGACCTTCTGGAGGTACTTGAGCTTTTAGGAATCGTGTTCAACAGGAAATGAATCACCTATTGAGTTTACTGTGCTCTGTAGGTATTTCTTGTTCTAAATTTAGAGTCTGAGCCTCTTGTCACCATTTTTACCTCAGATTTGCCCCAGTGTAAAGGGTGTGGAGAATAATCTGGGTGTGGGGAATTGCTTCTGAACTTTACAACCAAAATGATAGTAATGAGGTAAGAAGTTAAAATTTGCTCAGGAAAAATTACAGTCCATGTGTTTGTAGGTACACATTATGTATAATTATGTCACTTCTGTTCTAATATCCATTTTTAAGCTGATTATAATTAACTGAATGAAATCAACAAAGATTTCCTTGTTATAAAGCATCCCAAAGCATGTCAGTCTTAAAACAATAACCAACATCCTGCATATTTGAGGTTTTTGTTCCTCAGCTCTGCACAGCATTGCCATTCATAGTTTTAAATGTGATTGTAAATAAACAACAGGGAGCCTTAAGGTTCAGTTCTTGCTTCAAGAAAGAAGAGGTTTCCATTTCTTTCTACAAGATAAAGTCCTGGTTTTTACTGAGATAACACAAAGGTAACATGAGAAACCATCACCTGTCCTCAAGGAATGGAAAAAATTCAAGAATATGCAAAATGATGTAAATTGGGTATTGTCAGCCATGGTGTGTGGAATAGGTCATGGGGAGTGTTCTTGTGGGCAAGCCAGAGAGATGGGAGAAAAGACAAAAGTCCTGAGTGAACACTGCAGAGCTCAGAGTCACACCGCCATGCCCCCACAGAACCAGTCAGGAGAAGCCCCAGCAGTCTGAGCTTTGGAAGGGAAACCTGCTGCTCATCAGCTTTCATAGCAGAGATACCGAGCGCTTCTTGTTTGGAATGTGCTGAGATTCCACGGGCATGGTGCCCAGAGATTGTTTGGTGGCACAAAGAGGGGGTGGCAGCAGCCAGCTGGCACCCTGAGCAGCACACCCTGGTCCCTGGGAGCCCTGGGGAACAGCAGAGCTTCCTCCACAGATGGTTCAGCCTCCTCCTCATCCGCTCACGGATGGGACTCCCACATCCATATTGTCACAGGCAGCTCCCAATTCCAGCTGCAGCTCCTGGGGGTGTGCACTCCTCCAGCCTCTGCTTGGAACCATTTTTTCTATTTTTACATGGTTTGTACATGGTTTCTGGTGTTGGGTCTTAACCCCCAATCACCAGGGACTGCACTTTCCAAAGTTGTGGCATCACCCAGTTTGTTTCAGGGAACCCTCCTGTCCTCCAAAGATCTACCAAAGCAAAAGAAAGTACCTTTGCCATGGCAACTGGATCAGATTCTAACCTTTCTAGCTCTACTTTCTGTGTGTCCTTGTTCTGAGTTTCTTGAGTTCATCCTTCAACACACAGAGAGAATCGGGAGTTTCAGAGAGGAACCTCCTGTTTTCTGCTAATGAGCATCCTAAGTCTTACACAGGATTTTAGTCTGGCATCTTCATATTTGAGTAGAAGAAAAATCAAGAGTAATCCTATCCTGAAACTTAAATCTTGAACCAAGGTTTCACATAAGAATATTTGCGCACTTGAAATTTTGTTTCAAAACATCATCATTAAAAGAATACCAAGGGAAAAGTTATATTAAAGCAACACTAGAGGCCTTGCTGTACCCTCAGATCCCAAGTAAAGGCATTCTTGCAGTTCAAGTTAAGAAATACCTAATTCATTTCCATTATTCATTGCTTTATAAGTACTTCCTTCATTGATTTGTGTTACTGCGCAACTTAATTGTAATTTTTTTACCTGGGGACACAGAAGTGTAAGCAATGAAAATAAAACCAGAAGTCCTAAAACATCCATACAGAGGTACTTGCTCTGGACTTTGTGATTTCCAAAGACAATTTGAAATGATCATTCCTCAGTTGTATTTATGAAATAAATGGATTGCAAAGTAACCTGGAGTAGTGGACATGCAGCATTTCTGTTTTGCTAGGTATTAAAACTTACCATCCTTATCTCTGCTACTATTTAAATATATTGTCTGTTTTCTGTCACTCTTGCACTACAGTATTCCATTTCATTTCACTGAAAACCTCTTACATATGGCCAGGAACAGGACCATCACCACAGAGCTTATATTTAGATTATTTCAAGGCTGGTATAAAGGGGCTCTGTGTTCAAAATAACAGAGCAGCTCTTTTCAGACCTCCAACAGGATATAATTTAAAAATACTCATCATCGTTTTTAACAGCAGAAGGATGTGGCTTTGCACACTCCACATATTCCATATTTTTAAATATAAATGTTAGTAGCAGATTTCTCTGTGTTTTGCCAACTCTTCACACATCTCAGCAAAGGATGAAAGAGCCCTGACCTGGCTGTGTGAGAGCTGGTCCAGCAGAAACCCTGCAGAATGGCAGCTCTGCTACTGTCGTGCTGCACGTCCTTTTGTCATGTTTGTCAGCTTCAAACAGCCACATCACTGAGGTCTCTTCAGCTGTATTGTCCTTGAGATTAATTGTGAACATCTGCCAGCTGGTGAGGACTGTAATTCTTGTAGTTGTTCAGCAGAGTTCCTGAAAGGACACTGGTTTATTTATTTATTTTTCTACAATTTCTTTGTAATTTGAGATTATGTGTCTGGATTTTTCCCTTCTCTTCCTCATTAATAGAGGGTTTATGTACAATTTTTTAAATGTTGTAAAAACTGGAAGTAGAAATCATCATCAAAGCAAAATGAAAATTGCCCATTAATGGTGCATTTCATTCTGGAGACGGCATCAATCAAAAGTCTGTGTCTGTGTAATCTGTAGAATCCTATTCTACTGTCAATGAAAAAAAAAATTAATTTAAGAGTTTCACTGAAACCTGTTCTGTAAGGAAAGAAAACTTTCACACTATCACACAACCATGCGTGAGAAGCAGAAATGCCTCTTTCAGAGGCCTTACAAGCAGGAAGAGATGTGCACATAGATAAGCAACCTGAGCAGATGGTTGGAAAAATGGAAGTGAATGGCTGAGAGAGGTCCCTGTGACATTCACTATTAGAGACAACAGTGGCTGTTAATAAAGCAGAGTTAATTCTATAGCAAGGAGTGAAACATTTAATCAGCAGTACTTCATACATAATTCAATTAACTGCCTTCACTTATCAGTATTAACGAGAGCTGGAGCTTGGATTAATGTGCTTCAGCTTCATCACAACATTCCCAGTCTGCTTAAATGCTGCCAAAACTTAATAAAGTGCTGCCAGTCAAATTATAGTATCTGAGCCCAGTGCATCAATGTGCTGATATTACAAATCATCCTCTACTCACAGCATTGTTTGCTAATTCCTTATTTATGCTGATCTCTGCACTAAACAGTTTAATTAGTGCACAGTGGTAGAACAAGTTAAATTTCTTATCCCTTCCTTGATGACATCTTTAGGATTATCCAAGTTACAGAGCAATAATTATAAATGTTGTGTCCATGTGTTTTCAACCACCTCATTTTTAAAAATAATTACTTTAATCAGATGGATTGCCACAGCAGAATTTCTATTAGTCTGAAAAGGATAAATGCTAAATTAATTTCTGTCTTGGTTCTAAAGAACATTGCTGTTGCAATCTGTGTTTTTCTGTGTGGAGCACAGATCCCACCCTCAGTTCCCATTAACAGCCCTGGTTGTGCCACTTGCTGTGGTTTATATTCCTTGTGCTTTCTCTCCCTCCAGGAGGAGAGAAAGGACAGTGAAGGTCTCCAAAGTTTTTTCCTTTCTGCCATTGAGGAGTTCGATTCTCAGGAGCTGATGAACCTTCCTCAGCAGAAGCTGAGAGAATTCTTTGGCATTCTGTCCCATCCTGTCCTGTTTTACCTGTGGCCAGCCTCACCCAGCTCTTTGGAAGAGCTCAGCCCAACCCTAAGAACTGCAGAAGGGGAAGGAGGCAGCCTGACCCTGCTTATCCCACCTTGAACTCTTCTGAAATAACTCTCATCTGCTCCACAAAACTCTTGGCTACTTTTCAGCTGGGTGAATTGAGGCCAGACCCTGGCATCCAAAAGGAGATTGGAAAAGTGCTTTGAAATGCAAGTTCTGGAAGCATTACAAGCTGTCACAAGAATCACAGCAAGATAAATGACATTACAGAGAAAAGGCAGAAGAGCAAGCTCTTTTTATATTTTTATGTTTTTTTATCTTACCAGAAGAAGAGAAATGAAGATGTCAGCTGCAGGCTTTGGTTACAGTCAGGGTCCTGAGAGTTCAGGATCCACAACATAAGTTTGAGGGAGATGTTGTTGGAAAGTAATTTAGTATTGTAGAACATTCAGAAACCCGTTTGGGGGGATGGAAAGGCATGTGCAAGTCACACTTGACTGTATTCCACCTGAATATATTGTCCCTTTTCCCTTGGCTTTCTGATACTATTCCTGTCACCTGCAGTATGTGAAATCCAAGGAAATCAAAGGTGTCAACCATGCAGTCCCTCAACCCACGAGGTGAAACCAGTGGAGGCTGAATTGGAAGTGGTGTTCTTCTTTTGGGATCTGTAGCCCTGTACTTGGCACCAAGTCTCTTGAGGACAAGTGAGGATTAGAGAATGCAGCACAATACATGAAAGCAAGAGGCAGCAGCCAGAATTTCTCAGAAGAACAGAGAAACTGGGTCAGCCAAGAACTACATAAGGAGAAATGCTATTTATGCTGTATGTGTTCAGCAAGTAGTGCCATTTGAGGATTTAGCAATTCATCCAAAAAATATTGGAGGTTAAAGCTAAGTTGGCTGTATTTTAAAAACTGAAAACAGTGGCGAATCAAACCCTCAACTCTTAATAAAGTCAGCAAACTCCATTAATTTCACCAGAGCCTCACCAGTTCAGAGCCTGGTCCTTGCAGTTAATATTTATCCTTTACCATGTTTTGATAGGAATGTGAGCTGCAGCAAATGAAATGCTAAGTTGACACCAAGTGTTTCCTGCCCCCATGTCCTGATCAGTCACAGGTTTTCAGGGGTTCAGCACTGTGCAAATGCCTTGCAGGTGATAAAAGTTTCTCTCTTAAAGGAGCATAAAATGAGCTATGTCCACACTGGAGGAATAGTTTGAATCTGATGATGAAGTTGAAATCCTACTTCATCCTTTTGAGTTGTATTTAAAATAAAAGATATAAAGATCATCTAAAGGGAAAAGTACAGTGTATACCCAAAATCTGGTTTAGACTGATAAAAAGGCACTCAGGCTTTCAGCTTTTAACAGAAGAAGGAGAACCACCTTCTAAATCAGTTTCTAAGTTTCAGGCACTTTTGGTGACATTGAAAATAAAATTTTAAAAGATCCAAAAAATCAGCAGACAACCCATGAAAGTGCTGGTGCAAGGAGAGTTGCAAAATGGAAACTCTCCATTTTGCAGAGCTGGTTATGAATGGGCTGCACCAGGATGTTTCTGTGCAGTGGCTGCATTTGTCAATGAGATAAAAACCTGGCAGCAAATACAGCACTATTGACTAGGAATGATCTGGACAGACTCCGTTTAAAAACAACAGAATAAGGAGCTCATGCAATTCACTGTAGCAAAAGAAAATACAAATTAGAAAACTGTTTTGTTCCCCCATGTGTAGTCCTGTTAGTAATTGTCAAGAAAAAAAAAATAGAAGTTTTAATAGTAAAAAAAATTAATAGATCCTCCTGGCAACCTTTTCTGCCTGTGAGTTTGTGCCCTGCATGGGGAGAGGCACAGGCTCCGTGCTGAATGTCACTGCTGGCCAGATCTCCAAAGGCAGCTGTAAATTCACATCTCTCGCAGTGAGAAGATGGTTCCAGATAATGGGTATGGATTTTCTGTACATCATGACTGTGTGTCATCCAGCTACCACCTGTACTGAGCCTAATGATTTGTCTGAATAAAGCAGTACTCCATAAACTTTACTGCTGAGCAAACAGCACGCTGCTGGCAGCATCATACTCTGCTCTCCCTCTCAGCCCAGCAAAAGATGACTCAATTACCATTTAAAATCTTATACTGCCTATGAAGCCAAGGACTGGAGAATTAGCAGGCAGCCTGAAAGTATTTTGAAAAGAGCAAATGTATCTTAATGGGAAAAAGTGACAGGTTTGCATGTTAGTGTTAAAAGGACAAGCCAGTGTTGGTGTTAATTTTAACATGCAGGATGTCCACAGTGGAGAACAGGCAGGTGAAAATGATGGATTCTGTCAGCATCTAAGAGGGGATGATCACCCTTCAGAGATGCCCACATTCAGGGATTAGAAACAGAAGAACTAGAAATGACAATTTCTTTTCCTTCTGGAAAAGTCAAGGCAAATGGTGAAATGGTTGATTAGAAAGAGGTTTGTGAAGCCTGATGTATTTTCCTTTCTTAAAAGCTGGGCTCTAAGGTTGAGTCTAAGTCCAAAATAGAGGTAGCATCTTATTTAAGAGTGGAAAGAAGTTTACTTAGTTTTAAACCTATTTATTGTGCTCACATGGTACTCTATGGTGGTCAGAACAAGCACTGCCAGTTTCAGGAATTTGTTTTCTAATGCAAAATTTAACAGAATTTCTATACAATTTAGAAATGTTAATGTATAAGGGATAACAAGAACTAGAAAAAAAAAAAATGAAGGAAGAATTAGAAACCTTCTGATAAACTCAGGAGTTACTATGCATTTAATTAAACCTCATTCATGACAAAATAGGAGGATTTGTGTGTGTAGATTAAGAAGCTAAATGTATTTCTGAGTTTCTGCTCTTGTGTATGGTGAGGGATTTTTAACTTATGAGTCATTAAATGTGAACATGGAGCATCCTGTCAGATAGTGCTTCACACAGCTGAATTAGGAAAGAGATAGGTATGGAAATATGAGAGCAGATAGAGCAGGACAAGCTGCACTCATGTGACATGAAGGTAATGCACCAAAACTCAGCTAATACATGGTTTGCTGCAATCAAATTTTCTTGCACCTCAGACTACAAAAAGTTAAATACAGAATACTCAATTTAAAAACCAAACAAGAATATGCTGCATATCTCAAATTAAGGGGGCTTTGGTATTCATGCCAGCAAGGTGCAGTGATCATCCTAAACTTTAACTGTCACCTAAAAGCTCTTTGTGACTGGGATGTGGTGGGCCAGATCTCCTAAATCTGAGTGTCCTCATTAGGTGATTTTCTTACTGTCTGCATGTCCACAGGTTTGTAGTACCCAAGTAGGTTTTCAGGGATCCCAAGGTTTAGGATTTACCATCCAGGTGATTCTACCTGAGGGTGAACAAAACTTCTTGCAGAAGATTTGAGGAGAAGCCCCTTCTCTGCTTGGAGAAGAAACAAGCCTGATTTTGACAGAAAGTGCAACTCCTGAGCAGGGAGTGGATCAGCCACACAAGAGCTACCTCTAATGGAATGCAGGGTTTTAAATCTAGTTAAGCCTGCTTTGATGGTGAGCCCAACACAGGCTCAGCCTGAGGAGAGCAGTGCTTGCCTTGGAAGTTGATCTGTTTGTTTTGAGTGCAGAAAATGAGCCTCATCTGCTTAATGAGTTACAGAGCCTTTTCAGACTTTTAAGGAGTTGTAAGAAGTGTTACCTCCGGGAAAAAGAGGCTTAAAGAAACCTTGCTAGGCTGCAAAAGCTGTGCTTCCTACTTTTTCAAAGACATTTCCAGAACTGGAGGCTTCCTAATCACTGGCAGGTCTGTGCTGAGTGCTGGGGACTGGAGCATTAGTCAGTCCATCTGAACTGCTCTACCCAGACAACAGCTCAAAAGAACTTTTGATTTAAAATGCATTGCAAAAATCCTTCCACCAGCACAGCCAGCCTCAGATGGTATCACAGAAGAAATTTCCCACAAGTTACAGTTTATGGGGTTTTATTTCTCACAGATTGGGAGTGTGTGTTTTTTGAAGAGAAGGTGAAAATGGGCCAAATCAATTGTGTGAACAAAAACATTTCTTTCTCAGACCACTGAAATTATCCTCGCTGTTTAAAAGGTTGTGCCAAATTTGATTTTATTATATGCTACACTGTAAAACCAGAACATGCATGAAATGTGTGGAAGTTAAATGGGGAAGGTAAGAGGTATCAGGCATAAATTTGAAATTAGATGTGGATAGCTTATTTAGTATCTTTTGGCAAGTGCAGTGTATTCAGAATGTATCTGTGGTTCAGGGAAGCACTTACTGTAAGCACTAAAATGGTATTGTTTCCTTCTAAAGCTGTTAAGATTTTCAAATTTATGATGTGGTGATGCAGAGGTTTCAAAGGAGTGATTATTACTAAAAATCCCAATCACAGCAGATCAGTGGTGTAACAAGAACACCACTTGTGAAGTTTCTGAAATAACTTCACACAAATACAGCAAAAAGTATTATTTCACATCATAAGACTGATGAGCAAATCACTGGGCCAGGTCCTGAGAAATGATGTATAAAGACCATTTTTCCTATTAAATTGGCCACAGTTAATGCTACAGAACCTAAATTGATACTCCTCTGGTAGCAGGCAGGTTGTAAGTGGTGCAGGAATTGTCATTCTGTTGCTCTGCTGGTTTCCTTTAGCAGCGTAATGGAGATATCTGTTACTGCAGCTGCCAGCAGCAAATAGTGCAGAACAAAGAAAAGCATCACTGCTGATGGAGGTGAAGCCTCCAATGACAATTGCCTGCCTGAGACACAGACCATGCCCTGCTCCTCTTGCACACAATTAAATTGCCAAGGAAACTTTGGGGGGTACACTCAGACTTTAGTTTTATTTTGCTAAGATTTTGGGATTCACATTCAACTTTCTGCTGTTCTCACACAAGCACGTCCCATTTTCATGGTAATATGTGCATTCTTTTCTGTTAGAGAAGAAAAGCAGAGTGGACCAAGTTTAGTCCCTACATGTAGTTTACAGCAACATCTCTACAGTTGTTTGAAAAGCAGGGTAGGAACTTCTTCAAATACCTTTCTTCAAGCCCAGATCAAAAAGTTATTTTATGTATTGTCACAGATCAAGATGGAAAGCTTTTCTTGAAAGAAAAAGTTCTTTTTGTCTCAAAAATCTCAAAAATTCATTCAATTTCCTCTCTGCCTGGGGCAGTGCTGAAACTTGGCTAAATAAACCAGAAAAATACAATTTAATTTGCAAGACTGATGTTCCCTTTTCTTTGGACAGGTCATACTGAAAAAACCTCTTAATAGTAAGCATCTGTAATGAATTTGTATATGGCGATTTCAATGGGATTTATGATACTAACTTTGGTAACTGTGTCTTAGAAGTTTAAAAATAAGGAAGAACACTAAATAGAGCTCATCTGTAACTACAAAGCTTTCTGGATATTACTTCTACTAGAAATATATAAATAACAAATTGCCAGATACCTGAAACACAAGGCTCTTACAGAAAAATAAACACTGTGGCCATGCATAAGAGTCTGTGTTCTCTTTCTCACTGAGAGCACGAACTGCAGTCATGTCAACTAACACTGAATGTATTCAGGGCAGTTAATACAATTTGTGTTTAAAAGTGAGCATTTTATTTTTTGCTTGTGTTAAAAGCAGACTGGTGCACTGATGGGAGGTACTGGGCAGTTTTTTAAACCTAAAAAATCAAGTGGAAACTTAAATCAGAAGATTTTTTTTCTAATGAAAAATTATGTAGGAACAGTTAAAAGTTGATAGTTTTTAAGTCTAAGAAATTACCATGAACTAGTTCAGTTAGTTCTGTTTTTGGGATTATTCTGTGCATTGATTTCTAAAAATATTAGCCTGTGACAGAGAGGTCAACTGAAATTTATATTTTCAGTGGTTATGAAGCTACAGATTTTGCCTCTAGGCATTTTTTTTTTATTACCTGGTGTATTTGATATTCATAATAAATTTCAGAGTTGATTTGGAAGCTTGGGTCCATAAGGTAATTCTTGACATCTTTGCAGTCTTTTCCATGTGCATAGTTATAAATTTTTTAATCCATCTCAATGTAACCATTTAACACTTTTCTCCCTAGACCTCTTTTTATAAGGCAGGTGTGATTTTATTCTTCTGTTGCTGGAAAGACCATCAAATTCTGTATCCCCAGAATAAGATGTATTCAGTTCTGGGCGAAGGTCACAAGTAATAAAGCCTCCAAGGCACTATCTGATATTGAATCCAGGCTGCCAAAAAGGCAGCATCCATTACCTTTTACACCTCTCCTTTGGGAGCAATTGGTGCTGATTCCATCTGAGCTGAGTCTGGCAGCAATGGGCCAAGGGGAGTCCACAGCTGTGGGCCCTTTGGGACACACTGGGAGCAGATTCTTCTCTTTGTGCCTCCAGGAGATTTTAGGATTCCATGTCCTGGCGTTGCCCTCTGAGCAATGTCCCACTGCACTGCTGGAGGATGTTTGGTGCATGACACAAGAAATGCTTTGCACTCAGAGAGTAATTCCTGTGCAAAGAGTTTGTCAGATGCTTCAGAGACCTGCAAGGTACAAACTGCTCCAGAGGAAGAGAGAACAGAAGTGAGACTTCCCCAGAGGCTCCTTAGTTCCTGGGACTCCCCTAAAAACATCCTGAGTGAGAGGGCAACAAAACCTTTTGTGCTTCTGCCTGCTGCATACAGAAGAATGCAGAAAAGTATTTCAAATTAATTTTCTGGTACAGGAGATGTGGATTCTCCATGAGCATGGAAGTCTTTTAGATAAGGATTATATTGGTTGTTGTGCTCAGCAGCCTGTCTGCAGGGGCTGGGTGCCACATGCTGTGTGTACAACAGGTCAGGGAAGGAGGAACTGGATTCTGCCCCAAAACAAATATCACACTATCAGAGTTTTCACCACACAAAGAAAAATGGATCATTCAGAGAAAGATCAATCACTGCCCAGCAATTACCTGAATAGTTTGATGTAGCTGCTGAGGGGAAGCCAAGGTTTCTTTCCATTCCAAAATATTTTGTGGTAATGGCTCTGTTTAGAGTTGGGTTGGCTTGGCAGCACCAGGTCGGACTTCTAAGAGATCAGGATTGCCCAGACAACATTTTTTGCAGCCTGTGAGTAAGTGCATCAAGTCAGCTGTGCTGACTTCTGGCCTTTCCAAGAATAATCAAAGTTACAGAGTTTTGGTAATCTCTCTGCAGCAGCAGCATCCCCAGGCAAAGCCCTGTGCGATGGGGTCAGAGAAATCTGATTACTCCAGAAAACAGCAGAGCAGAGAACATCACTGTTCCTGTCCTGAGCTGTCATTACAGATACAAACTGCAGCACTCAGTGCTGAACTCTGGGCTGGCTCCTCACTTGTCTTTGCAAGCAGCAGAGGTTGGACATTTCTGCCTCCTGCTGTCATTAACTGCAGGAATCTTGTGGGAAGCCAGAACAGTGCAGAACTACAAGTAATTCTCAAATGCCTTGGAGAGTGGGACTGGTTAACCCTTGAGTGCTCCTCACTGATGCTCAGTAAACTCATCCTAATAAAGGATGCACCAGCAGGTGTGCACTGCATCTGGTAATAAATAGTTACACTCCAACTTAATACCTGAGAGTTGTGTTTATTTTAGTAACAGTATACTGGGAGAAAAAGCACTTTTGATAGAATAAGTATGCTGTCTTTTGTTACTTTTTTATGTTCCTACTTTAATTTCTATTTTTCAGCAGAAGGATCGATAGTATCCCAAAGATATTAAAATAAAGCTGAATGTACAGAATAGAGCTCAAGGTATCTGCTGGATAAGCACTCTTTCCCTTAAAGCAATAAGTTCCAAATTACGTTTCTCCGAACAACTTTTTCTATTCAATTTTCAGCTATTTGAGGCTTTCTTCACCTTTCCTCTGGATCTTCTTTAAAGTTTTATATCTCACTCATCCTGTCTCAGAACAGTCACTCATTTCAAAAGCACAGCCATAGTCCCCAGTTCTACAGCATGAGCCAGAAAAACCCCAAAGATGAAGAACATGAAGAGGAAAGATTAGAGATCACAGGATAGCTCAAAATCTGGGTTTCCTTCATTTTAATGCAATGTCCCATTTCAAGTCCAGAACGACCATCACAACTTTTTTTTTTTCATTTCATCTTTTTCCCTTTCAGTCTACACTTCAACCCCGGCTGAACTCTCCCCCTTTTCCACCCCCCAAATTACAAAGTGTGCCATGCAGATGCTCTCAGTTGCGCCTGGTTCAGGGAAAATCTTTTGGACCCTGTCAGTGACTGATGGCAGAGGGACTGACCAGACCTGGTTAGAAATTAGCAGCACTAATTGGTGGCAGCTCATTAGCCTTACCCACAGTCCAGGCACAGGAAAGGAGCCCAGTGTCTCCCACCTAAGGCAGGAGGGCACAGACCCAGCCCACAGGGACTGGGGATGGCAGAGAGGGAGAGGATGCTGCCTTCCTCCCATTTCTCATTTTTAGTTATGGTAATTTCACAGCTATAAGGCACACTGGACTATAAGGCACACCTTTTATTTGCAGTGAGGATCTGTGCAAAACAAAGTAACGAATTAGTAATGGAATTGCGGGGTTTACTGGCAGGTGCTCAATTTGCAAACATTTTTCACGGCTCGGCGCAGCCTTTAAACGCAGCCCCAGGCGCCCTCCCCGTGCCGTGGGCCCCGGCACTTCTGCCCGCCCCTGGCTCCGGCTGCCAGGGCTCTCTCGGCTCGGCAGCTCTCGTGGCACGCGGCTGCCGTGGATCGTCTCAGCTCACAGCTAGGCTCGCGGCTCACACTTCTGGGTTGGCAAATTTCCGAACTTTGTCCATATGCAAGGTGCACCAGATTATAAAGCGCACTTCCGGGTTTCAGTCAAAATTTGAGTCAAAAAGGTGCACCTTATAGTCATGAAATTACTGTACTTGCCAAGAAGGATGTCCCTTACCCAAGGTTGACCCCTTAATGAGCAATCTGTGCCATCTCCACTAAACATCCCAGTTGCTTTTTAACCTTTAAACCAAACTGTTCCTTAATCTGTTTTAATTTCCATTTTTTGCCATAGTTGTGCTAAATCTTTCAGCAGCAGGACCTTCACTCACATCACATGGCAAAACCCATTTTCCCCAAAATCGTGGTATCTTTTTGACTAGAATGAGAGAGAAAAATATTCTCTTTTCAGAACTTTAGTAACCCTGACCCTAGAAGATTGTTACCTGCATAGTTTGGACCTCTCCTTACAGGTGCCCCTTCCTATTCCTGCCACATGAATATTGAAAAGAGAAGAATCAATATGAAAAGCCTCTGCAGACACCTTTATAAGCAGCTGACCTGTGTTTTTCAAAAGCATTAGTGTTTTACTGTATGGCTTCAGAATGTAGGAACTCACCACGGGGTGGCAGAGAAAAAGGTAATTACATGCTGTTGTATAACTACTCTTTACCCCAAGATTAGCATAATTTATCAAAGTGAATTAGTCTGGTTTAATCACTGTAATGAGAGGAACGGTACTGTGTTTTACACTTGTATCCCACATGTGTAGATAAAAATAAGCAAAAGCTTTGCAGGGACAGAGGTCACTAATTTTGATTGGTAATTACTTTTTCCCAGGTAATACTCTTAATTTAAGAAAATGTTTAATTAGGCATAAATAATCAGATATAATTTAAATGGTAAATTGCAGAGGGTATTGCATGATATCTTTGTTAAAGGAATAGCAGAAAACTGCCACCTTTTAAAAGACAATACTTTCCAGAATCTTAAGCCCTCATGTTCCCCTTCCTATTTTCTGTTATCTCTCATTTAACAACTGCAGTGGTTGAGATTTCTTGTCATTGAGAATCCTTCATACAGAGGGAAGATGATATTTGAACAGACCAGTATGGAATTACCAGTATGGAATTAGCAATATGTAATATGATGCTTCTGGAGTTCTTTAAAAATTAATTTTTTAATATGTTTCAAGATATATTGTTGCAAATTTTAAATTTATTTACTATCTCTTGAATAATGGCAATGCTGCCTTACTCTGGAGGATGTATTTCAACTGTCAACGCTTTGCTGGTTGAAAAGAAATCAGAATACTTTCAGTTCTCAAATTTGAAACCATTGTGATGCTGTCTGATATTACTGGAGTCTGGAGATTGCTGTGACCAATTACTGAGATGAATGCCATTCTATACTCTGTCATTTTCTTGGTGTCCCTGATTTATCTTTCGAAGCCTTTATGACTTTACCTTTGGCTTTTATGTAGAGGCAGAGCAGGTCATGTGCTTATCCAGAGGCATTAGTATGATAATTTTCTTCAAGCTGAGTAGGTGGAAATAATTAATGGACTGCTTTATTGATGTATGTAGATTACTGATTCTCTCTGTGGTTCCAATTCCCAGCCTCAATAAAGTAGTGTGAGATTTTATCTGAGGGACCAGTAATTACACAGGGCAAGAATAATGGCTGCACAAACACAATCTGATGTGTTCTATGCCATTGCCAGGGCCAGTGCTAAGGCTTAAAAATATAAACAAAGATGTGCTGCATGGATGAGTTGGCACCTTTCATTTAGATTCATGGACGCTGGAGAAAGTCAAATTTAGGGAATCTGTGCTCTTAGAAGTTGAGCAGACTTTAAAGAGGAATGAACAGGCTTGGTGCAGTAAAACAGAAATAACCTGACTTTCTTGCCTAGACTGCACCTCGTGTCATTGGCAGGGATCAGCAGCAGATACCTTGGGAAAAACAAGCATCTATAAAAATAAACACCATAAAAATTGGATCACATTTGCCACTTTCTGTCTCTCCAAGCCTGCTGCAGATTTTGGCAGTTCACACCACTGTGGTGTTCATCCTGGAGTTCTGTCTGACCTGAATGAATTTGTTCATTTTATCTGTTTATACTAAAAGTCACTTTTCTGATGCTGGATTCTGAGACACTTTCTCAGATTCATTCCCCATAAAGAAGCTCCTGTGTGGGAACATCCCTTGGCACCTTTTTGGGAGCAGTAAGGAGCAGAACTCCTGCAGCTTTACTGCCACATAATGCTGCCTGTGCTGCTCTTACAACCTGATCACCAGCTGCTCCTACATACTCAGCCAGTGCCCTTGCTTCTCAGACTCAGTGCTTTTAAGATCTTAGGAAATTGTTCTTTGATATCTTCTTCTGGCATGTCTTATTTTAGTTTTATATCTAACTGGTCAGAGTTTATCACCTTTTCCATTTTTCTTATTTGGACTGCATTTTTTGAAAATGCTTCCTTACTTCCAGCCACCCTCTTTATTTCTCATATTTGAAGTTTCAGGCTTTTTTTCCCCCTGTTTAAACAAAGGCTCAGAACAACAACCCAGAAAACCTTAATTCTGGTGGCCAGTTGAGTAAGATTCTTCATTTCTATGTAGTTCTTCACTGGGTTACACAAAAATCAACTACACCAGGCTTTTCACTCCTACAGAGATCTGAATTCAGTATAGTGGGATATCATTACACAGTCATGGAATCACTAAAGTTGGAAAAGAGTTCTGAGGTTGTAGAGTCCAACCCTTAACCCAGCACCCCAGATCCACTACTAAACCATGGCCCCAAGCACCAAATCTACACATTTTTTGGATACAAAAAGTGTTCTTTTGTAGTTGCTGCTAAAGCAGAGTCCTTGCCTTGCTCAGACCTATTCATCCCACACCTGATACCTGTCCACAGCCCTTCCAGGACCCAGACCTTTGAGTCCAACATGATTTTTTATTACAGTCAGGCAATTCAATGTCCTACACCCCTATTCCCATCATGGGAAAACCGTTGCCTCCTCTCAGCAGAAATGCAAACTGTTCCCTGCAGGCAGTTCCATTTTGCTTATCTGCAGGTTTGCTGTCCCTGTGGAAGGACATCCTTCTGAGACAGCATTCCCTCACTGCTTTCCTCTGGAGAGGGGAGGCTCCCATTTATTTCAGCAAATCTGTGGTACTCATCACCAGAATGGCTCTCAACCCTTGCTTTATTGTTCTAGCTGCTTTTATTTCGCTGCTGTTATGCATAGGTTTGGGAAAAGCCATCAGAATCCCTCTTCCATGTGTATCATGCTGATATTCAAGCATCTTCATCTATCTCAATATAAATTGCTCCCAGTAAATTGAAAAGAGAGCAGCTGCAATATGATACAGACTAAATAAAGATGTCAGAGATTCCTGCACAGGTATAAAATACAAGTAATCCACCTCACCATGTAACACACACACACACACACACACACAGAAATCTGTAGACCACAGTGTGCCAGCATACAGATGATATTAATTCTGAATTTTCTGTTAGGAGAAGGTTGAAGGCATTGATCAGACAGACTTATGATCTGATGTCTGTGTAATATATTTGCAACAACTCAGCTCCCAAGCAGTGCAATTCAGGGGAATTTATAGAGGAAGCAGAGATGACACAATTGCTGTATTCAGGCTTTGGGTACAAGAACCAGGAGCTGGGGCACTTTGTTAAATGATATTTTGAGCTGCTTTTTGGCCTGCATGCAAACTGGAGAGTCACAGTAGCTCCTGTACAGCACAGAAATTGTCTAAAATGCTTCAAAGGTCCACACACAAAAAAGCAGCATATTCCACATGAGTAGATTTTTATGGAAGTACAGCATAATTGTGGAAAGGAGATAATGTTTCATTAATGACTTAAGCCCAAGTAGAACCTTGTCTGCTAGTTAAGCTGGAATAAAAAATGATGAATATTTTAATATGTTTTTCTCCATTCATACACCTGATTTCTTCAGACCAAGCAATTAAACACATTACCTGTGTTTAATTTAAGCCTTGGCTTCCTACATGAACCTGCTTAGATTTTTCTATTACAGTTCTGAATACTTTTAGATCACTTTGGGCATCTAAGCAGCAACACTAATTACTTTAATTAAATGCAATCAGACATTAATATTGCTTGATATCCCCGTCCTCTAGTCAGCTTAGGTGTGCAGTCCTTAGTCAGTCATGTTAATTAACCTTGGGCTGGAGCACAGGCACAGTCACTGTGATCAGTGGTGAGAGCAGCACTGGGGAGCTCAGACTTGGTTTTTACAGTTCCAGGAATATTTCTGACCAGAATGTTGTTTTAAGCAATACTAGAAACCATTGAAACAACAGATTCTCTATGTAATATTTTCCCCCTTGATTCTACAGCTCTACAGTTTCATTAATTCATTTTTAAAATAACACCAATAACACAACAGGGGGATTAATCAAGGGAAACCAGGCTCTGTCAATTAACCTAAGCATTTATTTTAGGCCTCTGTATAAAAGGTTACAAAAGCTGAAGTGAGCTGCTATGGTATTTTTCTTCAGAAAAAGCACAGCTAGTTGTAAGATAGTTTGATTTTAATTACACTACACTTATTTTATTTAATTTCAGAGCATTAGCTCCGTTTATTATATTCTGTGAACTTCTCTATGCTTCTAATTCCACAGTGGAAATGGGAATTGGCTGGAAGGGCAAACAGAGCCAAAAATCTTTTTAAGACCATACTGCAAATTTATTTTTCAGATCACACAAAGCTTCACTTATTGTAATGGCCTTCCATCTGACCTTCTTTGGGGTGGTGGCACAGAGGGTTTGTAACTGAAATAAAACACTACTGACACAATTTGATATGGGCACCTGCAATTCCACATTCCCACATGGCTGTGAAGCATTCCACCATCCCTCCTCTGAGATCTTCATGCCCTGTATCCGAAGAGGAGTTGCTGATTTGATTATCTGTCTCAGGTGTTAAAAAATGATAAGTCACCAGCAAATTTAAGGTATTAGTGGCACATAGTCACATGAAATTTGTATGCAAGGCAGCTTGAAGCTCTGCTGGCTGCACCACATCAATTATAGCTGTTCCAGTTCACCTGTGGCTGCACAGACACACTGGCACCAAGAATGAAAAAGTTTTGACTGAAAATGGAGTTCTCAGATGTTTTGCAATAAAAGTTAACATCTGTAGATGATAACACCCAAACTACTGGAGCAGGCAACAGCTGCAAAGCACTTTCCATCACTCCTGCACAGACACAGGGAGGTTCTGCTGTGCAAGCAGCAACCTAAGAATTCCCCAGAAAGTTCATCTAATTTTGTAGGAAAGGGGCATGAAATATAGATTAACCCAACCAAAGTTTTACACCTGCGTTCACTCAGACTTTGAAGGCAAAAAGAACTGGGTTGTATAAGACACATAAGGAAAATACCAAGATCCCCCTTGTCCTAGGCCTGTGCTATTCAGAAGGTATTTTCCACCTTTCTCCCCTCCAAGGAATATCCTCTCAATGTGTTAATCCCAATGTAAATGTGAGGTTCAAATTCAGCCAAAATTCTGTGTACTCCCACTAGAGTAGTCAAAGACTGCAATCAGGAGCAAACATTCACACTACAAAGTCCTGCATCCAGCTGACCACAGCAACAAAAAAGGTTTTTATAGCCCAGGTGGGTTATTTTCATCTCCATCCACCAGGCAAAGCAACTTTGCTCCTGCCCCAGGGCCCCAGCCTTCCCCAGTCTGGGTTTGGAGGCTTTGTCACACAGTTTGGATATCAGAAGAATGCTTTGAGGCTTAAAGGGCTGTGAAAACTTAGCAACATATTAAAAAAAAAAAATTGAGCCAAAAAAAATCTCACAACAAGATTGTGAAATTTCCAGCTGAACAGAACAATTCTGACAAGGTCGAAGTTGCAGACACAAATTCTGTCCTTTGTGTATCTTGTAATTGCACTCCACTCACCAAGAGAAATGTTTTCAGTGGCCAAAGAGAAGCCCAGGTTAATTTTGTCTGTAAATTGCAGATGAGATGCAATGAGACCCTCAGCTGCAGGTCCCTGATGCACAGCAATCTGTAGTTCCTTCAATTTTTTTTCCAGTTAGGAAATTCAGGAAGTTTATCCACAGTCAGGATTTCCTCCTTGTTCCAAGCCATTGCATGGCCAGGGAAGGAACTTATCTTTCCTCATTACTAGAGAATGGGAATTCTCCAGCAAGACATTTTTTTTTTTATCAAAATTTTACCTAAAGAAGTATCTGGGTGAATAGAACAGAAATAGGTAGAACCTCAAGAGAGCAGCCCTGTACTCCAGTGTCTCTTACAACATTTCTGTGAGTTTTAATGACTTTTTCTAAATATTTTGAGTATTTTTTGGTAAAGTTGAGTAGAATGGAGGAGTTTCAGTCCAAGGACACATGGAATATATGAAAAGTTAGCATAAGGACTAGGGAGTCATTCCTGTTACTCAGTAAATATTGTGTAACAGCAAAGAATCTGTTTATTATTGAACCTGGGATTATATCTAAGAGGAAAACAACTAACCCACCTTTTTCCTTGATACAAAATTGTATGAAACCATATGTTTTGTTCTTGTATGAAGTTTTAAATTTCAAATGCAAGATGAATTTGCCTGATTTAATTTCAAAGTAAGTGTGCAGATAACCTGACAAGTTTAGTTCCCTTCCCCAGCCTTCCCAGCTTTCCCTTCAACTTGCACTTCCTTTATTTTGCAGTGCCCTCCTTTTGGGGTTTGGTGAACTCAGCTTGGAATCTTTGCTCTGTTGGGAAGAGACAGTCACCTGTCAATATTGAAACCAGCCATATGATTTTTGATCCCTTCCTAACTCCTCTCCGCTTAAACACTGGGGGAAGAAAGGTAGGTGCTCTCTCCTCTTCTGGTGTATAAAATAAATGGAGTTAGTACATTTTGAAAAACATTTGCTATGTTTTATTTTTCTAAAGCATTTACTTTTTCCTGTCAGTCCCAAGGCAGAGTATCAATGTTTTAAAGATACTTCTCAAATCACTGAATCGATCGATTCTGTTTATCCAGCTGAAGGATTTCAATTCTGAAATTATTTTATACGTAAAACATCTTGAACCTTTTAGCAGTTTTGGCAATAATCATTCGTTTATAATGGTTTTGTGTTGCTTTTCTTATTTTGGGGTGCCTTAAAGGGTATTTTAAAGTATTTATTTGTTCCATGCAGGCAGTTGTCCCTTACCCAACCTGTGCTACCATGAATTACAATATCAGAGCAAGCAGAGACTCCAACAAAAGGTTATTTGAAAATGATTTATCTCCCCTTGTTGTCATGACAAATGAGATGTCCACTGGACACAGTGTGCCATTGTGGGAATGTGCTCTGTACTTCCCAAGGAGGTTCTGGTGGCACATGTGCAAATTCATCACGGTTGATAAGAAATGCTGAAATGGTGGTGGTGGTATTGCTGGAGGACAGTAATGCTTCCAACTCTGCCCCAGATTTCAGGGTTAATATTTACATTTTGCTTTTTAAATGGAAATGTCTGGAGGTTTTTAGTTTTGATACCGAAAGAAACCCCAAAACTCAGAGTTTTAATGACTCTCCTATGTACATAAAGGCTTACACATTTCACATTATTTTTAAATTGCAGAAAAACATGAAATTCAATAATGTGGAAGTTTTCAGTGAGTTGAATGCAGCAGATTCAGAATATTCAATGTATTCAGCAGTTCTAAGAATTCAGCTGGGTTTTTGTACCAGCTCAGAGTGAAGCAAATGTCTGGTTATTGATAATATTTGGAGGCACTGGCAAACTGGGAGATGCTGTATCAGTGATGAGGTCATGCTCACAAATACTGCCACTGATGACCTTCTGTCATGTTACAAAAACAGAATTTGTTCTTGGGGTTTGTCTTATACTGGTTTCCAAAACAGCTAAATCAAAATTCTCCTTTGAGAAAAAAGATTGCAATTCTGATGCCTTATAATAAAAATTCTTTGTTCATAGTTAAGACTTCACTGAGGATTTGATTGGGCAGGTAGAGTATTTGTGTTCACTTCTCAGGAATGCTTTTTATGTTAATAACAGACGTGTGTTTCATAGGGGCTGAAGCACTTCAGCTCTCAGCACTCTGAACCAATTGCTGTGGCAGCCAGGGAATTTCTTGGACAAGACTTAACTGTGATTATGCTGTACATGAAAGGGTTTTATGGAACTGATCCTAAGAAAAACAATGAATAAATAAAAAAGGGATTTGATGTGGTTTCAAATCAAAGTTTTAAGCTAGCTTACATGCACAGTGAACAAGAGACAGCTACTTGCACACAGTCACAATTATAAATCTCCTTTGGAAAGGAGGAGAATCAGGCTCTGAGAGAGAGCAAGATGGAATGAAATATCCAGTTCAGTTGTTCTTGGAACAGAAGCTTCAAATTCTTAACAAATTTTTTGGCTATTAATTTAGAAGTTGAGTTTTATCTGAGTTTGAAAAATATTTATTTACTTTTGAAAGCAACATATCTACTTTGTGTGCTTCTCTTTGGAAATCAACTTACAGGGAGCAGAAGTGGCTCCCCCCCAGCAACAGAATCCAAGGCCAATCTGTGATCACTCAAAACTTCCTCTTGCCCCTTTCACTCCTTGCCACTCATTTCCCCTGGGCTTTATTTTTAGTGAGGAGCATTGCCTCATTTCTGTAAGCCAGTTTAGTTCTCCCTTCTCACCTTGGCAGACCAAAACTGTTCCGTTCCACTACAGAATTTTTGTCTGAGGTTTTCATTTAAACACATCCCTTTCTAGTTCCTTTAGATAGTTTATTTTATTTCTGTGTTAGTAATGAAAGCCTTTCAGTAAACCAGATTGAGAATTTCCTACAATTTTTGCTTGGAAATAATGCAATATTTTTCTTTCTCCTTTAAAGAAGAAGTTATCTGACAAGAGAGAGTATGAAGGACACCATCACTGTTTTCCTCCCTGCAGCCTCCAAGGGGAGGAAAGCCCAGTCTGTGTCCTGTCACACTGCAGGCAACTCAATAGTTACTTCAGGTCTGAGGCTGAGAAGAAAATTCTGCCCATTCCATTCAGGAGTAAAAGGGATGGCAGTGCTTTTTGCCAAATATTTACACCTCTTTGATGCAGTTTTTTGCAATAAGCTTGCGGTGATATATTGCCTTTCGTGCTGCCCAGTGAGTATCAGGTCACACATTTACAATTCAAGCACCATCAGATGTTTTTCTGAGTTGTGCTCTTATTCTTTATGTGTGAGTCTCCATTTCCTGAGAAAGTGGCTTTGCAGGTCCTGAAGTCTTGAGTGTCATTGATAGAGATAATTGGATTTCAGTATCCAGCATCTCAGCACAAGATACTTAATGAGTTTACAGGCAGAGGAAGAAATGATGCTTTTGAGGAAACTCCCCAGGTTCCATTTCTCTCTCAGTCCCAGCTTTGTCTCTCAGTTATCCATTTTAATGAATTTAGCAAGCAGCCCATTTCAGATAAAAGCCCTTTCTGATAAACAATGCCAACCTTATTCATTTGCAAATCACTCCTCCAGGTCTCAAAGAAAGGCACCTTTTACTTTTTCTGCTCATTTTGCTTTGGATTCACTTAAGCACCAACGCAATCAGCACAGCAGAATATCTCACATCTAGGCAGGGAGCACCTTGGGTTTCCAAACAGGGATTTCCAGGCTCTCAGGGGTGATTGTGGTGATGCACAAACCACCCCACTTCCCACTGACCTGTCCTCTGCTGATTCCTTCCTCACCTCAGAGCAAGAGCTCTGCCTTTGGTCACCCACATTTTGTCCCTTGCCTCCCTGCAGCCCATCAGTCTTTGATCTCCTGGTTCTCTGAGGACTTTATCTCAAAAGCCCCATTTCTAGAATTCTTTACGACTCAACAGTTTTTTGCCATATTTTTTTTTTTCCTTTTTCTCCTAAAAACATGTTGAGCATCAGCATTTGCTTTAGACACCAAGTGTGTCCCTGCCAGGTAATTAAACCTTGCCACATCAGTGACCTCATGTCTTTTCAGGTCACACTCAAGGACTGAAATTGTTGCCTAAAGCAGGTAAAGTTCTGTTTGAAACAATTTTATTTTTAAGGCAAGCCAAGGACATTATACCTGATGTTGATCTCTGGGGAAATAAAAGGAATTGATGTCTGCTGGCCAAGGACTGTTATTCTATAGCTCAGTGTGCATAAATGGAGGATGCTCAGCAAGATCCACACATCTGCCTGCTCATATGGGGCATTAATGAATGCAATCACATATTATTTAAATTAATATCCATATAAATAATTGGTTTGTTCTATGCATCACAAGATAATGGCTACATTCAGCAGCTTCTAAACTAAAACAGGGCAGGAGAAAAGAGATTTATGGATTAAAAATCAGTTAAATGGTTTCTCTGCCAGTTAGATCAGATTCCATGCTGTTCAATCAATTCAGAGTATTACTAGCATTTTTCTCAAGAGTGCAATATATGACAACTGCCAAGCTTTGCTTTGGTAATTACTAAAAGGACAGATACTGGTATGAACCATATTTCAGCACTGCAGGAATATAAAAAATGAATTGTTAGAAATGGTCCAGGAGGAATGGATAGCAATAAGACATCAATGTCATCTGTAAACTGACGTGTGATAAATTTTTAGAGGCCTTAATAATGATTTTTGATGTAGAGTAGCTTTGGAAAGTCAAAAGTCTGACACAAACATCAACAACTTTAATGAATAAAAAATGAAACTTAGCATTGCAGCTTAAATAATTGTTTACCATTTTTAATGATTCTACAGTTCTGTGTGTTCTAGGATGTGATATTGAGTGAACTTGCAGTGGAACCAGCAGGTTAAAGTAACTTGTTTATTCAGCCTCATGATGGAATTCAGAACAAGAAAAAAATGTTGATTTTTTTTTTTTCAGAGGTACATGCAGATAGTAGATCATGCATAGGGAAAAACAAATTCAAGGTGTAGATCTTATTCTGTATCAGAACCTCTCTTTCCTTATTGCTGCAGCTGTCCATGAGATTGCATCCGTTTGGAATTTGTGAGGTCTCAGATGTGTTCTCAGTTTCTGCTTGTTAGTGACACAGACCACCCATGAAATGAATCCTGAACAGGCACAAGAATAAACTTGTGCAGCTGCTTGACATTTCATCCTGTCTGGTGCCACAGAACAAGCTCACTTGTCAGCCTGGGAAGTTTCCTGGGAGATCCTAGGCTGGAGAGTGATTCTCTCCACAAGCAGCACTGTACGCTGGTGTTGAGCTGGGCTCTGATCTCAATTTGGCAGGAGGAATTTTCACATCGTGTGTGGCTGTCTCAGCTGCATTGTGCAGAGATTCAAAGCCCATGGTATCCTTGCAGAGGTGGGTGTGCTGCCCCTGGAAATGCACTCAGTAACCAGAAACATCAACAGGATCTTCTTTTCTGGACACTGGGCAGCAGATCCAGTGGAAGGTTAAAGATGTTACTGAAGCTGGGCTAACCGATCCCAGCCCAAGGTCCTGCCCATCCTTTCTCCTGTTTTATGTTTATTTCAATAAGTTGGTTTCCAGTTTTCAGTCCCTAATGATGAGACTTATAAAAAAAAAGACTGGGGTTGCGTCTGGCCTCCAGCTATGGTTTGATATATTCAAAGGAATTTCAAATTTTCCCACATTGTTCTTAATTCCCCTTTCCTATTTTCTAGTAGACCCTGTGGACTGCATTGATAGTATCTTATTTGGATTTATTTCATCCTGCACTTACGTCTATTTATAAACCTAGATATTGATTTCAAGTCTCACAGAAGTAGAGGTAACATAGATCTTGTCTGTGTATGTGATTTTCTACTTGGGAAACTACCAGTAAGAGTAGTGAGCAAAACAGTGAGCAAATGTACTGAGCAAAGAAGCCTTTGAGAGGGGGGGAAGGATTAAAATGTGAATTATTTTTAATCATACAAATGTACTTAGGATATTGTCACAGCCCTTCCAAATAACCCTATTTGTGTGTTAACTTTGGCAAAGCATATTATTTACATGATGGACATTAATAGCTACTTTTGAGTGACTCAAATGATGCAGACATACATTTGTGATCTTTTCTTTCAGTATGGTACTAAACAGCCACAGGGCTGCTGTGGTTTTTGTAGCATGAAGATGGATTGGGATATAAATCCCTGCTGGACAGAAATGGGGCTGTTTACTGGGTATTGCTCAATTAGAAGCACAGAAACACTGTTAAGGACCCTCCTGGTTGGATGTTGCCCAGGGATACATTGAATTCTGGAGACAGGAACCCTGCTCTCAGAACCTCCCTGCAGAGATGGATTTGGCATGGACAGAAGGCTGAGATGTTGGAAATCCTGGATTCATCAGCCACAGCAGGAAATCTGTGCCTCCAAATCTCAACTCCAGGCTTAAAACTCTGGCACTTTGTCTTGTCTATGAGAAACTTGCTCAGTAAAAGTAAACCACAGGCTACCTGTGACCAGATGGATGTTTCATCCAGAGTTTCCACAGTGCTTACACATTTCTTTATAAATATATATTTACAGAAGAATGTTGTTTGGAAGCACAGGGATGTATGCCAGTTTTGGACAGAATATTCCTCTTACCATGCAAAGTTTTTTGCCATCTACTTACCCATTTGTCTCAGCCTGACCTCCCAAGTCTTTGAACCAGCCTCATGTGTTCATGTGATTTTTTTTGTATCATGTTTGATTTTTTGAGAGTCCTTTTTGTGATGAGTCTTCTGTTAACACAGTGTTCCATAAGCAAAAGAAATAATGCAGCCTGGTTTTCTACAGAATCTCATTTTAGCTTTTTTCATTTTAGCCTCTGTCTCCCATTATCACTTCTCCACTGCTCCACAGATCCCTTCATTAAAAGACAAAGGCAGAAAATGCTGTGGCTATTTCCCAGTTCTTTGTGCCAGTGGATGCTCCTGCTGACTGCCCAGTTGACTGCTGCTGACAGCTTTATACTGCTCTGTATACAGCTCTTTTACCTGCCTGGTCTCCAGCACAAAGTTGGCTTGCTCTTTTCTTCCAGCCAATTTTCACAAAATTCTGAGACTTCCTCTTTGAAATCTGGATTAAACTGGCCAGGAGATAATAGAGTTAGTGTGGGGAAAATAGGAAACTCTTCCCAAAACAGCTTGTTACTATTATAGTGAATATATTTGCAGTATATTTAATCATAGGCACGGAGTAAAAGCAGTGACTGTGAAGACAGGAGGTAAGGAGTTAAGTGACAAACAGGGAATTTCACAGGTAGATGTATATTAAAGGAAGAAATTGCACATCCTGCAGATTGCCACTGATCACCTCACCACAGCCGTGTTGGGCTGCTGTTTTCTCCAGCAGAAATGCGTCTTTTTCAATATCTTTCAGGGAGCACTGAGGACTCATCACCATAAGCAAGTTAATAAATTAATTAAAATGCAGCATTACTTGGATAAAAATGTTAAGGAGTCTCTCACCCTAAGGAGTTTTCCTTCTTGCTTTAGAAGATCCTGCAGCATTTGCTCATTAATAATCTGCTGTTTTCTTTCAGTTGTGATAAATGTCAGTCAGGGAGGTAAAGCAGCACGAAGCCTTGGGAGCCACTGCAAACTGCAGTGCAAGGGACTTGCCCTGAGCAAGGGCACAGCCAAAATCCTCCCCAGCTCGACATTAAGGCTCACAGGCCAAAGAGGCATGAGGGAATCTGCTCAGAAGGTGCCAAGGCAGCTCAGAGAAGCAGCAGGAACCAGTTACA
>VRYO01002184.1:6324262-6337141 GCA_009812075.1 Sialia sialis | reverse complement strand
GGTTTCGATCACAATTTTAGTCAAAAGGGTGCGCCTTATATCACGAAATTACTGTAATTATGAAACAGGGTGTCTGAGCTGGCACTGCCCAGGCTGGGGAGCTCAGCCAGCCTCAGTGGCCATCTCTGCATTCATGGCCATGGCTTGGAGGAAACCTCTGCCCAAACAAAGGGATATTTGTATGGACTGATATTTTTCCAAATGTCATGTTCTTTAAATGCTGTTTGAAGTTGAAGATTTGCTCAGTTCCCCTTAGAATATCCCTGCAAATATTGCCAGGATGCTTATATGTGTCCAGCTGCTGCATCACCTCCTTCTCCTACTCTCCCAAAACAGTGCATGGAAAGAGGAGAAATTGTTTAGCAGGGAGAAGTTCTGAAACCATTTTCATGATGAATGCTGACCTCTGCAAGGGAAGGCATAATATCCTCATGCAAGGACCAATCCCTCATTCTCAGTGACTGCCATGGTGTGTGTATGGCTGCTGATGGTTACACCCCATCCCCTACAAAACAAGCCAAAAATACAAAATCAGAAACCCATTTATGAATATCTTCCTCACAAACTCCAAAATACTTTTGCTCATTGAAGGGCTGTGCCAATGAAAACGTCTACAATGTTGTTTTGGTTTGAAAGACAGGTGTGTGCCAAGGAAGGCAGAAACCCACCTTGGAATAGAAAATGTGACCCCCTTTCCTCCAAATTATTATGACTCCAAATATTCTCCTTGCAGTAAGCAACAGCTCAACCGTCCTCCTCCAATGTCCCTCCCCTCCCAGCCAAAATCTCCCAGTCTCTGTCCTTGCCAAGAAAATGCCCCTCTGCTCTGATAGTGCAGCCAGCTGCACTCCTCCCCCTGCTTGGCTGCACCTTTTGTCTCTCTTTAAGTCATTATTGTTTGAAAGCAACAGATGGGACATTCCTTCCATGAGAGAAGGAAATGAGTGAAAAATCCTAACCCTCAACAGAGACACTAGGTCTGAACCCAGAAATCATCACAAGTCAGGAAGTGTTTCACTTGTATCTCCATCATTCTTTGGGTGAAAACTTGTTTCATTCCCAAATGTCTGATAATGTTAATAATGAGGTATTTTTCAGTATCTTCTCTCAGCTAGTTCTGGGCTCTCTGATTATGTCATTAAAGGATTATGTATTATTTTGACTAATGGTTTTTGCTCGTATCCTCTCCTCCACTTAGACTTGTCTTTTCCTGAAAACCGTTTAGCTATAAAACCACGTATTGTTTCAACATCTAAACTCCTTTGTCTAGTAATGTTGGTCCTTTTTTAATGCCCCGCTGTGCCCTGCATAACTAATCATAAGCAAAGGGATGTGCAGTGAGCTGAAGAGATTCCTAAAAGGAGGAATTACTGGGAGAAGTGGAAAACTTGAATTTTTCTTCCTGCCTCTGGGAGATACCATCTGTTACCTTCAGAAGGTTTGGTTCTCCTGTGGAGGTGACTGCTGGAGACAGAGAGCTGTGCTGGTGTGGGAGCATGCAGCAGCCTTTGACTGAGCACTCCACACAGAAATTAGGAACAATATTACAGCATCTGGTGGATGTAATGGGAGAATAAACCAGCTGTGCTGGATGAAGTATTGCATCTGTCAAATTATTACAACAAACTTTATAAATATTACTGTTAGTCTGACTGCAGTCATTTTTAATAGCATGAGAAGACAGATAGAGAGGGGAGTTCTGCACATCAAATGCTGTGAAAAAGAAAGATGCTGCTGTGGAGAACAAGAAAACCAGCTCCCAGTTATAGCAGACAGAAACTGGCTGCCAACAAGAAGGGAATTGGAACAGCAATTCCAGAATGAGAAGGATAGCTCTCATCTCAGGATCTGCCATGGTAGCAACAATCCACAAAACATTAAAGAGATGCATTTTGCAATTTTTTTGCAAAAGGGAAGTTACATTTCTTCAGCTTTTTATGGTATTTTGAGCCTAATCAATAAGCTTTATGACCTGCATCCTCTGTTGGCTCATTGAAGCTGACTGGGCTATCAGCTTTCTGTCCTGCTGCACTATAGATGGGCAATCACACGTTATTTAATGACTAAAATGGACACCTCTGGTGATACTGGAGTCTTCAATGAGATATGTAATTGTTCCCAGCTTATGCGACTTTTATTGAATTATTATTATTGAAAACATAATTTCATGCTTGGTTAAGTCATAAATTTAATTCATTCTCTAGCAAGATTTAGGAACAAATATGACACTCGCAGAGCTCCTCCAAGGGCAGGTGAAGCAGTTGTAGCTGCCCAGAAGGTCTGAACTGGCTGAGCACTCTCTGGTTGCTTTTTAGCACTTCCTGCTCATGGATTTAAAACTTCAGGAGAAACTTTTCCACCTAAAGGAGGCCACTTATGGTTGAAAATTGTCATTTAGCTTTAGTAGGTTCAATAGGTTGAGTCTTGTGGGTGCACTGCAGTCCCAGTTAGTTTAATAAAATTGAGTTGTCACTGGGCTTTTTGGTGGCTTCAGGACACAGATGAGTCTTTGAGCAGGCAAAGGACTTGTGACTGCTTAGAGGTTTCCATTAACCAAAAACTCAACATCTTGATGATGTGTGCATTGATTGGGCACTTCCACAAGGGCTGCCCGGTCAGTGAGGATTGTCTGTGCACAGACTGTGTGCAAGGGACACTTTCTTTTTCCTTTTCCACACCAAATCCATGAGAGGCTGAGCTCAGTGGAGCCGTGGATTGCTTTATGCAGGACTGACAGAAAGCTCTGCCAGCCCTGCCTTGAGTCTGTCTGTTGACAGAACCTGGCTGCTTTAATCCTATTTTCTCTCTGGAAACATTAATTCATATTCCTTTGCTTAACACAGGCATCTACGAATAGCCTGAGGAAATGCCTGCTTTTTTTGGTAAGAAAAACCTAGCTTTTAGATGCCTGCAGTTTAATGAAATTAATTTTCCCTCTTGTTTCTTGACTATAAAGCAATTCAGACTGTCTTTGACACCTCAGAGTAAATGCATCATAAATTAAAGGTGCAAGAAAATTTTTCACTGAATTTGAGATTAATGAGTAAAGCATTCACTAGGAATATTTTTTCCTAATAGATTGGAATTTATGGAAACCCTTACTGACTTTATATTTAAATCAGTTATATAGCATCTGCAATATTTCTTGCTCCTCTTGTTTTGCCCTATGGAAAAAACACTTAACAGCCAGAGTTCTAAACAAAAAGAAAATATTTTAAAAAAGGAAAACAAACCTCACAGGGGAGTAGTAAATTTATAATTTATACTGATTAAGAATTGGCAAACTTCTTGTCAATAGCTGTAAAATACCTTATATGCAGAAATATTTCAGGACATTAAAGACAATGTAAGGTATTTGGCCCCATGCCTTTGCGTTCAATATAATTTATGTCAGCTTTATTTTTCTATTTCCAGTGAGCCTTTCTTCTCCATCTTCTCTGGGCTACAGGGCTACATAGAATCAGGAATTCTGAAGAGACTGGGGTTTTTGTGCAGTAGTGAGATGTGTCTGTCACTGCTTTGTTTGATGTTATGCTGGACTCCATGTGAGTCCTTGTTCTCAAGCCCAGCTCTGGCACCCCTTGATACTGTGATGTATTGACCAAAGTAAAAATGCTTGCAGAACAACTTTAAAGATTTGCATTGAATGCATCATCTTTCTCTCTCTGCCCGTTTCAGGAAGCAAAACTACTCTTTTATCCTATAAAGCCTTGATTATCTTCTCCTGGTCTTGGTATCTGTTTAGAAAAAGTTCCCTGCAAATGCAGGTAGTGCTTCTTTGTTGTCAAAGGAAGTGCTCTCTGTAATATCACATTTTCTCATTCAAATACTCTCTCGGTGTTCTGCTCTGTTATGTTGCAGCTGTTTAAAGCACCTTAGCTGAAGCCTTTTGAAGTAAAATACATACAAATGCCCTTTATGAGCCTTGCTGGCTTTGTCTCTCACAAGCCTCAATAATTTTCTGGGAATGCATGCATCTTCCTTTGGCAGCTGCAGGAGGGGTTGTCAAAGTGGCTCCCAGCAAACAAGGCTGCATTTTAAACCATCAGCAGAGTGCCTGTGAAATCATTGCACTGCATTATTATAGCTTATGTTTCTACTTTTATGGTCTGTAGTCCTCACATGGATTTATTTCATCTGTGCTTTGATGGTGCCTTGTACCCTGACCTGCTTAGACTCGCCATAAAGCCTCATACTTAAAGGATAATGGTCATGATGAGGGAAGTATACAAGGCAATAAACAGCTTTTGCAGGTGATTAAACACACTGAAGCAAAGCTGAGGCATTTGAAAACCCCAAAAGCTGTTTATTGTAAGCACAGCCACACGTCAGCTGTGTTCAACAAGCCACAGAATTAAATAAAAGCTTCTGCCTTCTCTTGCAAGGGCTGGGGGGGTTTGTGCACCAAACAGATATCTGCTTCTCATTTTTAATGCTGTGGGTGGCTTTCTTTGTTCAACATATAGTTTAACAGGAGATAGTTCCTGAGTGACTGCTTGGGATAAAAGCAGCAAAATGTCTTTCTTGAAATCACCGTGGAGCCCTTTCCTCCTCTCCAACCCCATAAGAATCCTTCTTTATTCCCAGCTTCTTTTTTCTTCTCTTGCTTCCAATGTCTGTTTTATCATTTAATTTCTTGGTTTGGTTTTTATTTTGTTTTGGTTAGTTGTTTGTTTTTTTTTTTTATTCAGTGGTGTCTTCGCCTCCACTTTCCCCAGAACTTCACAGAGTTTTCCTAAAAAGAATGCCTGGGGCTGGAACATTCAGCCACTTCAAGGACGAGGGTAGAGCAGGAGTGTTATGAGTCACAACATTTGTAGTGCCAGGGAATCTCTGTTCCACAAATAGCACTGCTCTGGTAATGATGACCGATCTAAAACCAAACAGCCTTTTGAAGCAATTATAATTTACCAACCCATGAGATCTTCAGTAGTATTTTCTTTAAAACAGGATGAGACTTTTTATGCCAATGGAGTGACATTTGATAAATTCGTGCAGATTTCTGTGGGTCTTCTTATCAAATACAGTGAATAAAACTGCAGTAACTATTTTCCAGCCCCAATTATAATAGCAGATACCACCATGGCTATTTGTGCAAATCAGACTTTAGTTAACTGCTGACAAACTGTAATTTTCTACAGACATCAATGGAAGGAAACTTACAGTCTAATGAAAGAATATTTAATATTTTGCAGTGGTTCACAAAGATATTTTTGCTGTTTATTGCTGAGAATTGTAGCACAATCTTTCTCATTTATAAATTAGACCTTGAGGCAGTATTTTCTATGAAAGAAAAATATGAAAGAAATAATTGAGGCTTGGTAACCAGCTGATACTGAAGCTGTTTGCTGTGAAACAGAATTAATAGATAAAGTCATCAGAAAAAAATCTGGTTAGTAATTCCAGGTAGGAGTTGGTTGAGGTTGTTTGGTTTTTTTCTTTCATCTTTCCTTTAATAATTTCTAGAAGGGCGATGTTTTTGGGAAGCTGGTATTTATTCATTTATACATGGAAAAATATCACAGCAGCATTATAAAAACCCTGTGTACGTTACATTCTTGCCTCAGATAAACATAAATCCAGCATAATTCTGGATTTGCACTCGTATTACTGAAAGGCAAATTTATCCTTGAATGTCTTTATCCATTGTGCCCTCTTAAGTTTATCTAGGGCAAATCCTGCGCCACTAAAATCCTGGCTCAGCAGGGAGAGGGGCATTTCTTACCCTCTGGAGGGACAAGCAGGGCATTGCTGGCACAGCAGCTCGTGGAGAATTGCAGGAAGTGCCTGCAGAGATTCCTTGGGAAGGCAAACCTGAGCAGGCACTGTTGTGAAAAGCAAAAACACAGGCATAAAAATGTGCTGATGTGCTGGGGTACACCCAGGCTAACTCTGCTCATGGAGGAGTATGCTGTGCCTTCCCAAGGAGAGCAGTGTTAGCGTACAAACACACAACCACAGGATGAGTATCTGCAGGTGCTTTTATTGCAGAGCTCTGGGAATCAGGGTACAAACCCAAATCTGACTCCACATGGATTCCAGAGGGACAGATTTTTATATCCTTTTCCTTATGTAGCTATATAATAATTACAGTAATTTCACGACTATAAGGCACAGCCTTTTGACTAAAATTTTGATCACAACCCAGAAGTGCGCCTTATAATCCGGTGCGCCTTATATATGGACGAAGTTCGAGAATTTCCCAACCCAGAAGTGCGAGCCGTGCCAGCCACGAGAGCCGTGCCAGCCGGCACCGGGGGCAGGCGGGAGTGCCGGGGCCCACGGCACAGGGAGGGCGCCTGGGGCTGCGTTTAAAGGCTGCACCAATGCGTGAAAAATGTTTGCAAATTGAGCACCTGCCAGTAAACCCCGCGATCGCGCCATTCCATTACTGATTCTTTACTTTGTTGCACGTGGATCCTCACTGCAACTCCTGCTAGTCCAGTGCACCTTATATATGGACAAAGTTCGGAAAGTTGCCGGCAACCCGGAAGTGCGCTTTATAATCCAGTGCACCTTATAGTTGTGAAATTACTGTACTAAACCCATATTGTTCTATTGTGTACATTGATCTTATCCAAGCATGGATTCTTTAGATATCCATCAGGTCCCCAAACATCCTTTCTCATGATTCTTGTTAGGATTACATCGCTTCTCATGATTCTTACTACGATTAAACAATAATATATTCAATTTACCAAACAATTATTCTATTTAACCAGCATATTATTTATCACATGATGATTACACAGGTACAGTTTCACATGATCCAATAAAGACGAAGCTCAACATTCGTTCCCAAGGCCTGGTTCCCTTTCCCAGCCCTACCAGACCCAACCTTTCTTTCCACCCCCTGAATCTGTTGTATACAATTCCCATGATTTTAGAAACATTTTTAACCCTTTGCTAATGCAGAGATGTCACATCCTGAATGAGGAAGACCACAACTGACGGCTTGCTGGGAAGGGAGAAAAGCCTCAGGTGTCACTTGAAAACATGCCAAGGATTTCAGCTGTCACATTCAGAATCGGAGTTAAAGCTAATGAGAGAAAACATATTTTAGGAACCTCATTTCCTCTAAAAGGCATATGAGCTGTTCCCATTTCAGGTTGGGAAGGAAGCTCTCAGAGTGCTTTGGTTTGTTTCTCACAAAAGTTAATCCTCAAACTTGGTTCTGCATTTACTCTTCTCTTGTTGGACTCTGTAATGAATGTGAAGTAAACAACATCCTCAGGTAGCTTTTGGTGTTTATTTGTAACTTCACATATAGTCAGAATAATACAGAAAACAGATTTGGAGAAGTAAAATACGATGTTTATTCTCCTATTTTTTCAATAATTTTGAGTTAAACACTGCTGGTTTCGTAGATAGATTTTCTCTCTTTTTTATTGCCAGATATGTTACATTTTTCATTCCTTAATTCTACCTGTAGATTATATATAAGTAAAATCATATTTTTCTGATGAGCACTCAGTAAAGCCAGATGCTTTTAGTGGGGGTTCTTGGGTTGAAATGGATTGGTGGGGCTTTTTCCCCCTCTTGTACTTTCCATTAAAATGTTTGCTATTCATTGCAATTAAAAACATAAATTCTCTTGTTTTCTGTACTGTAGAGATAAATGTCATAGTAAAGATTAATTGGAGAGAAACAACGGTTTTTTTGTTTTCTTATTTTTTTTTGTGGGTTTGTTTGTTTGTTAGCTGAAACATTAAACTATTCCAATTGCAGAATTTTCAGAGGAAACTTATTAAGACTCCTGGGACCATATTTTTATTTCCATACCTAATAAAAATTCACAAATATTCTGAATCACATTTTCATCAACAGAACTTTGTGCCAGAATATGTCTTTGCCTTTCAAAATCACTTTTCAGACACAGAGGAAGCTCTCCAAAAAATTCATTTCTGTGGGTGCCTTTCCCCGCTCCTCACTAAATATCATATGTGCAAAACCAGCACATTGGGCTGTTTTATTATTCACATCAGGGTCTCATCTATTCCCTCTGCATTCATATTTTATAGTGCTTTAACTGATTGATTTGATTTGACCCAACACTTGGATGGCACCTTTGCCATGGAGGCTGCACACACATAACACAAATCATTTCCTTGATTCTTTTCAAAACTATTTACCTTTCCCTTGGGTTATTTTATGAACTTCTGCCCTTCTGGTTCTGACCAGATTAACCAGCAAAGGCAGGTAAAACACACATCCCCTGTTCACAGGGGTAAAATCTTTCCTTACTCATTTACCATATTTGCAGTGCTGTAAAATACAATTGTTTTCATTCCAGTGCAGCAAAGACTTAGAATTTAGCCCTGAATTTGTCTATTTTCCAAAGCACCACCTGGTCCTTTTTTTCTTTCTGGACTGCCAGGTTTCATCCCCACTGGAATCACATGAACAATACTCTCACCACTGTCTGAATTTGCTGATTTTGTGATGCAGGAAAGCAAGATCAGTTTTTATTCCCAAAACCTTGGTTTTCCTGCAGTATCTGAAGTAACTGTGATGGTGAGGCAGAAGCAGAGCCTGAATCTGCTCCCACAAACGGGCATTCTGCATTATCCTTCCTCAATTTGAAACAATTTAGAACTCTACTGTACTGATTAGTGAGAAGTCCTTAATAAACTAATTGGAAATGGGGCCTAGATATCAATTCTTTTTAAAAAAAATGTTCACGGTGTTTTTAGAGAAAATAGCACAGCAAGTCTGGATATATTTTAAGTTTTCTTCCCTTTATCTGTTTTGTTTTCTGCTCTCCACGTTCCTGCGTTGCAGTGCAGAAAAAGGCAATGAATAGAGTTTTGTTTTACCTGGGGATTATCACAGGATTTGGTCCTTCTGGCACTAAACTTCCTGCTGCTTTCACAGTTGTGAATGTGTTTCTGATTGGGATTACAGCTCATTCAGAACCTTCTCTAAATTTACCTCTGTGGTTGCTCCCATACATACACTTTGGGATTCCAGTACAAATACAAATCTCTGTCTTAAATATATTCCTATCGTAGGCCATAGTCCTGCAATCACTGAAGAAAAACTTGTTTAATGGCAGATTTGCAGAGGAAAAAAAAAACATCAGGAAGGCAAATCCATCATCTTTCATTAGGAAGAGAAACACCTGTCCTGCACATATATGTAAAATCCTGCTCAGTGAATCTGATTAATGGCACTGTAATTCTAATTTCCTATAAAAAGAAGTACTGGAGTAATTCTCTAAGAGAAATTACTGCTATTCTCAAAGGTATCATCAGCTAATAAAGAAATCACATTATTAACCTAAATTTCAATATATATCTCTCTGTTTTTATGATTTTCAAACTGTTAATTCACATACTTTGTTGTAGGATAAATTACTATTGGCAAGGCACTCTACTCCAAACTATTACTTTATAATTATTTTTCTAGTTCATGTTTCCTTTTTCTGCTTGTTTCTATGTTTTGTTGTGATTTTTTTAATCCAAAAATCTAAGTGCTGGCATACATTCTTCAGCCAAAATCTTTACATCACAAGGATGAAAAACACATGGTGACTGTGTGGCTTTAAAGTGTCACCTTTCTTTACAATTCCTATTTATATTTCATCAGGCTTCACTTTAGTTCACAAACATGGCAAGACTGTTTTAAATCTCAAAGAATGGTAAAATAGTATCCAAATAACAGGTTATAAGTAGATTACCCATTTCTGTTTGGCTGGAAAGTGTTCAATGTCTGGCTTTGGCAAACAAAGGCCGTTTTGAAATGGTGTTTGGGCAGTGGCTGAACCCACGTGGAGGTTATATTTACAGCTCAGGAGTTGTCAAATAACACTCAAAGTAATTTGGGCATCACAGGAAATCATGGGAGTGATTCCAGTGCTTTCTGTGAAAACCTCTAAACTCCCATTTCATTAAAAATTCCAGTCTGCAGCTGGTAGCGGAGATTTACTGGGTTTCACCATCTGTGCAGATTAATGTTTCCTAAAGGAGAATGAATACAACAGATGAGATGGTTGGCTTTTCAGATCAAACAAAACCCCAAGTACAATCTCTTCCCTGACTCTTGCATCTTACACCTGTTTTCTTTTTTTTAATCACATGACTGAATTGTTTAGGAGAAACAATTCCAGCTTTCCTTAAAGCTGACTGATTTAAGATTGCAGATCACCAAGATTCTTGTGGACTGGTAGCTGTGCAGAATTGGTGATTTTATTGAAGAGAAAAAGTTTGTAAGAAATTTTAACTAATTAAAGATATATTAAAAAAAAAACCCTTAAAGTTTACTATACTTTGCAGCTGAAACACAAGGTATTAGGTGTAAGTAGGGATTTTTGGTAATTTATGTTTGTATTTTTGGTTTTTTGTTGATGGAGTGGTTAGTTTTTTTTTGTATGTGATAAGGTTTTGCATTCTTTTTTTGGAATTTATGTGGGTCTTGTATTTGTTGAAATACAAGTAAAACTTCTGTTTTAAGTTATTACAGGAAATGGGCTTTTGATTTTTTTTTTTTGTTTTAAATTTGTAATTAAAACTGGTGGATTTTTTAAAATTTTGTTTGAGTATTATTATAAAAATGTTCGAAAACTGGTGGATTAGGCTTTGTGGGAGAACTGTTTAGAAAACTATAAACATATAAGACTTCATTTAATTTTATTTGTGGCATGGTTTGTATTAATAATAAAACCTTTAGATTTTATTGTGTTCATACCCAAGAAAAATGTCTTCACCCAACAAACACAGTGATTTTAGCAGACAACCAACATGGGGAAGCTCAGCTGCCTCCAGCCCACACTTTTCAGTCTCATCTTTTTCTTTTTGACTGGCCATAACTAATATTTCCAGGGGACTGAGCATGTGATCCATTTAAGTTGTGATTTTAAATCAATCCTATGTCACTACATATCTTACAATGTTAGAACTTTAAATTACATTAGCTTCACCACACATCAAACACCTAAATAAATTCTTGGCGGTGATCACTGTATTAGGATTCATCAGTAAAATTAATAGAGTTTCTGGGTTTGCCAGGAAATGGGATCATTAATTTGACTATTTCTTTAGGGCAAGAAAGGAAAACACAGTACCTGCTTCCCAAACCAGGTATCAATCCCCACCTGGGTTTGCTGATAAATATTCCTGTTTTTTTCCCTCAATACAGGATGTTTTACTCTGTTCTTCTGGCTAACCTCAGACACTGGTGCTGAGGGAAGGCAGATCCATGGTGTGGTGGGCTCAGCATCTTTCTGGAGAGGAACAAGGGTTGGGGCAGGACTGGGACTTCCAGAGCCTCCTGTGATAAAAAAGACCCTCAGCTCTGCACAGGGAACAACAGCAGCACAGGGTGTTACCATCCCATGGGTTTAACCCTTGCTAATACAAACATGGAAGTGGGTAATTAAACTCACTGTCACCACTGGTCCTTGCTCTCCCCTGCATTTTTCTTTTATTGAAACCCAGCTGTTCCCTGGCTGTTGCCAGGGGTAACCAGCAGTGACATTCAAGGTCATCGATGAAAAGCAAGCATTTGTCCTCTAGATATTTCCCACTCTCTTGAAAACTTGCATCCTACAATAAATGCCTTTGAAACAACAAATTTTGGTCAGCACTTGGGTTTTTTGTTGTTTGTTGGGGTTTTTTTTCCGTTTCCATTCACTGCACTTCTTTGGTCAGCCTATTACTGTTCCTCCGTGTTAATTGTAAGGCACAACATTCCAAAGAGCTCCTGGTTCAAGGAATGTCTCAGGAATGTGTCACAGTGTCACCAAAGCTGCTCTGTTCTCCTTCAGGACAGACTGGGGACACCAGACTGCACATGCACAGCGCCAGAGTGCTCAGGAACCAGCCACCCTCCTCTGTGTGCCGTCTACCTGAGCAGCTGCAAGCCTGTCCATTCTGGCATTTTGAACATATTGAAATTGGTTTTCACCATTCTCTAGCACTGGTAATTAATTCACAGAGTTTTCTGCCGAGGGAATAATTTATAGAATTCATTAAAGTACTTTCAGAGGTAAAAAGTCAGAATTTCATGGGAAGATAGGGAAGAAGTCCATTCTTCTGAATGGGAATCATGTGGTGATTCATCATGCAGTCCTACTTTATATGATTTTCAAATGGTTACCAATGTTCTGTATAGTTTAAACTGAGTTTTATTGTGGTTTTTTTTAACCTGCATTTGTCCATTGTTTGGTTTACACTTTTTATATAAATAAGCTGCCTGATTGTGAACTAGAGAGAAATTAGTATTTTCAAATATGTTGGATGTTGTCTGTGAACTCCCCTAGCATTTTTATTATTTTGTCAGCTTTCCAAACCAATATTTTTCTCTAGAAAGATGCTACTTAAGAAATGAGTGTCTGGGAACAGAGGAACCAAATTACAGCTTTGCTTAGGTGAACATAACTGCTTTTGATGCAAGTGGGAGTTTCCCTTGTTTATCTGGTGTGTAATTTGGAAAAGTGCATTTTACATTTAATTTGACCTAGTTTTTCCTACACCATATTTGGAAGATAGAGGGATGAAGCACAGCAGGCATGAAAGTGTTTATTTGGTACCTACCCTAGCCTGAGAGTATGAACTTGGAAGTGTTTTTTGCAGCCAAAGCCTGGAGGTGAAGAGAGCTTCATCTCCACCTCGGAGGGAATCCTCTATCCCAGGTCAGCCCAGCTTTTCCAGAGATGCCCAGTTGGTGCCTGAAGGCACTGAAGTGTTTTGCACTGGGTTATGGAAGGTGGAAATTGCAGTATTTACCTATTTTACAAGCAGATGATGATGGTGATGAAATAGTATCTGTTTACAGTGTAGTGGGTAGATTTTAAAACTCACCAATATGGCTTTGCAGCTTCTCCATGGAAGGCTCCTTGATGGATATGAAACACTAATCTTAAAGAAACTGGGATTTTAG
>VRYO01002184.1:6276300-6323262 GCA_009812075.1 Sialia sialis | reverse complement strand
TAGACCAATACTCATATTTTGGTAAATCAGATACATATCAGGGCAGTTGTCACCCTCAAAGTGTTCCAAGTGTGCAGCTGGCAGGGGAGGCAGCTGGGATGGAGCTGGGATGTAGCTGTGGGATCACACCTGCTGCAATGGAGTGAGGAAGGATGGAGCCTGCAGGTGCAGCAGGAGCTAAGAAGGATGCACAGAACCAGGCAAGAGCAGCAGATGGATGGGGTTATCATCTGTGGGATAAACCCTGTCATTGTATTTGTTTTGTGTGCATATTCATGGCAGGCTCTCAGTGCTGAGGATGGGAAGTGCCTGTGTGGCTCCCAGTCTGTCACAAACTGTGAAGCACAGAGCAGCCTCGTGGACCAGCACAGAAATTCGGAGCTTAATTGGAGCAGTGTTTGTACTGCAGGACTCAAGCTGCTCTTCTCTTTTGTTTCATCTCCCCTCCTTTCTTCCTTTTACAACCCAAACACTTGCAGGGGATTTCAAGTTAATTTACATCCTGCAGAAATAAATGGCAGAAACTGTTTCTTACAGTTCTGCATTAGGACTGAGTTGTGGAAGTTTTGCAAGGAAATCTTGTCACTCATTATTCCATCTAGAGAGACATATTCCTTTGGAATGGAGTTACTCTCTGATGGGGCTCATCTTCCATTCCCACCTGGATGAGCTGGATGTTTGTACCTGTCCAAATGCACCTGGCTCATGCTGTGAAAAATAATTAGTTGGACAGTGGAACTGCTTTGAATTTACATGTGTGACTCCAGCCACAACATTTCCTGTGTTTGTGGGACTGGGCCCTGGATATGGGAAAAGACTGATAAATATACTTCTAAACAGCTATGATTTCAGAACAATGGATATTGCTGAATGTCAGCACTTCTGAAAATGGCAATTTGTTTACTAGGAGATGAAAAGGACAAGCAGCTTTTGATGGTCAGGGCAGAAAGGTCTGTGTGCTCTTGAAATTTCTGAAAAATATATTCATTTTCTGTTCTACTTTGCCTGTGGTTCCCACAAACACGTGGCACCATGGGTAACATCTCTTCAGAGACCTAGTCCTCTGGGTAGATTTTGAAAGGGTGAGTCCAGCATTAATATAAACTCCATTAACTCCAGCACATTTTGATTTGTGGAAGATTAATGGCATATATAGGACCCAAACCACCTTTTTTCCTCTCTTATACAGATTGTTGCATTTATTTCAATGCATTTTTCAAATGAATAATTAAATACTAGGACACAACCCAGAAACATCTTATTGTTATCTATGAATAAAATGCTTTGCTCAGCATTACAGACTTTGAGTCGAACTGAAATGTTCCTGTAATGTATCCACACATAATTTGACACCAACTAAATATCTTTGATGGCTTGTGGAACAAGACATTTCCACAGCCTGTGCCTTTTGTGCCACTAACCTCTTGTTAACAGGATTAAGAAATCAATAGTTGTGCTGTCAAGAGAATGCAAATGTTTCCAAAGACGCAGGATATTTCTGCCCAGCACTCCATTCAGAAATTGAGTGTGCTGGCTGTACTGCACATGCACAGTGAGTTGGAACCGTTTCACATCTCTGAAATTTGGGGAAGAACTGTTAAAATACAGGCTGTACATGACAAACTCAGGAAAAAAAAATTAACCAACCCATAATATGAGTTAAACCTATTTGAAATCCCTGAAGTATAAACATGTAGTGGTGTAAATCAGTGGATATATAGATACAGTTTTACTCTGACACTACAGGTTTACACTGTTCATTGAATTAATACAATGCTACAAAATCCCCAGTGCAGATCCGTTTAGAAGTGTTTGGGTTAAACATGTCACATTACTGAGCTGACAGACTTCAGCTTTGTTGAACATTCACAAACCAAACCTATTTTCTCACAGCTGTCTGGAATGCCAGAAATCTGTGTTTTAAAGTATTCCCATAAGATCCTGTTCCACTTCTCTGTTCTTCCTATCACTGAATGCATTGTTTTGTGCTCAGCTTCTCTTTGGTAGACAACTGACAGGTTTGCAAGTGCCTGTCTGATCAGCAAATCAGTCTTCTTGGAAATATAGGAATTTCTAGAGCAGCATATTCTGCCCATTTTATACTTCTTCCTAATATTCCAGTCTAAAATTGGCGGACCTGATGCACCAACCCACTTTATCCCATTTGAAAATAGCCACACTGATATTGTGAACTCAAACAGGACAGATTTTCAGTTTCCTCTATTAAATATGGTGAAAGCTGTGTCAGCAATAAATATGTTGTTCTAGAAGAGACATGTTCAAGAGAGACCATCAAAGAGAGGGGAGAATGTCAAGGCAATGTTTATATTTCACATTCCTCATGTTTGTATTTCAAATGAGAAGGCTGTGAAGAAATCTGGAGAGCAGATGTAGTTCAGGGAAATGCACACAAACAGGAAAGACAGTATGGGTTTTCAGATAACTGCAGACAAAGCTATTTTGGGTGGCCAGACACGCTGACAGAAGAAGTGCCCATGAAAATGTTTGTGTGGAGAACTGCACTGAGCTCTTGGAATTGTTTCTCAAGGCAGGAGCTCGACTGGCAGAGTGGCCTCGTATAAAACGTCTATATCAAGTGTCTGCTGCACCTGTGCTTGTGTTGATTTACCAAAATGTGAGGATTGGTCTAATACCCATGCACAACTGTGACAGACAAAAGACTCTCTAACAATTTAAAGTTACAAAGTGTATGTTTATTCAGCACTGGGCAGCAGCGTGGGGTAACCCTCTAATACACACTGCAAAATTACAGGTGGTCACAGAGTCTGTTTATTGACTAAAGGTTCAAACAAATACATATTCATAACACCAGCCCCTCCCATCCTCCCCTTCCCATGGTAATTAGCTGGAATGGCAATTAAGCAGCGTGGTTGGCTTCTTGAATTAAGTCTGGGGTCGTTTTTGTGGGGAGGGGTCTGAAAAGGAGGAAGTAAGGCGAGTCTTCCTCACCCTGAACTCTCGACCTTTTCTATCAATGACAATACAAATGGCTTTTGGGGCAACTCCACTTTTGCACAGAATGAGTTTCTGGTTGTAATTGTTTGTGTTCTTTGGACCTACCTCCTGGTTTCATCCTTTCCCATTGAAAGCACAGCTAAGCAAACATGAATTGACAGGCAATCATTTATTTTTTACATTTCAGGTAACTATCTCAAGCTAAGTTTCCTCTAACTTTTAACTAAAATCCTAATTTCTTTAAGATTACTTTCAGTGTGCAGCCCTGTCAGGGTGGAATCTTACTCCCTGCAGCCCCCACACCAGCTGTACTTTGAGCACTCGCTGTTTGTTGTTTCTGTTTGTCTCAGAGCAAGGTTAAAGACATAATGCAGATCTGGAAAAGGCAAACCAGGCCTTAATCAGCAATTCAGCTTTGAGAACTCTGGCCTTGAAAGCAGAACAATATAAAGAGGGTCTTATGAAAAACAGAGGGGAAATTAAGGAAGAGCAGTAATAGATTTGGGAAAACAGAGCTATTACCCACCCCTTACCCAGGATTCAGGTTTTATTTAAGATTCATCCTTTTGATGCGAAGAAACATCAGAAGAAGTTAAATGGAAAAACCATTTGTGAGCTAATTGTCCATTTTTTCCTTCATTTCACCCATTTTCAGTGAAGCTGAGAGACCCAGCGCCAACACTTCACTAGTAAGAGGCTTCCTCTGATATCCAGACCTTCTGCCAGCTGGAAGACAACTCCTGGTCACTCTAACTTGGCCAGTGAAACCCCCTGGTAACCCTCACATCCAGGTCCCAGGGGTCACAGCTGAGGATATTCCATGTCAGTAACACACTCCCCTCCTGCACAGATGGATATTTGTGCACGTTTCTTACTGTGTTCTCAAGTACTTCCTCAGTCCTCTCTCCACAGCAGGTGAGCCCCTCACACTGGACTGTAGGAATTGATAAAGGATCCCTTTCCACCTGCATGATCTGCTTTTCATAATCCAACCAAGCCAAGAGAATTTCTCATATTTATAAGGGAAAAAGGAATCTTTTCTCACTGCAGTGACTCCAAAGCCAAGGGCATTTCCTGAGATACCAATGGCAATTCAGGCCTTCCTGAGCAGATTTGTCTTGACAGCCCTGTGTAAAAATCAGAAATAAAACCATAAGTTTACACACTCGTGTTTTACATAAATTTTTCTTTCTACCCTTTAAATTTTAAGCCTGTTTTGCCTTTCTCCTAATCCTGTCTCACAGCAGGAAATGAGTAAATCATTCTAGTGGGTGCACTGGCAATTTGGCCAGCACTAAATCCACAACATAAATTGGTGCATTGGCCAAGAAAGCTCAAATTGGCAAATGAAAACCACTGCAGCTCCCCAGCATGTCCAAGGAGAGGGGAGCAAAGCAAAGCATTAGAGGCTGAAATCATGTACACACCAGTGCATGCACAATGGATATTGAGATTACTCCAAAGTTATACTGAGAGAAGAAAAAGTAAAATCTTCAATCCTGTGACCTCTGTCCACTGTTCTTTGTGCTCCTCTGCAGGCTGCTGGCACCCTTTAAAGCTGCCTGAAGCATCAACTTGAGAAATAAATTTCCAGAGTGAGCTGAGATGGCAGACAGCTACAGGAAGGATTTTAACAGCTGTTAAAAAAAAAAAAAATTAAAAAAAAAAGATGATGGAAGCAATTCTCTTTGGGAAATAGCTTTACATATTTCATAGCACCTGGCTTAATAGCTGTGATGCCCAATCCATGTTAGCAGTCCCCAGGCACAGGAGAAACACAAATAGTGAGCAGCTGCTTTGTGGAGGCCACAAACACATCATCAAAAATTAAAACAGGGTTCAGGGGTTGTATAATGGAGATTTACAGAGCTAACAGCAATATCTGGGCTGTTTTCACAAACCCCCTGCAGTCAGGCTGCAGCTTGGCCTAATTTGACTCTCATAGCTTCTCTTGGGCAAAGCAAAACACCCAAAAATTTTAGTTTGATACTCTTGGAGGGTTCTCACCTGGAAACAACACCAAGATACCCTGAGAAGCCTGAATAAAACCTAAGGCTCACATTATGTCCTTCAGAGTTGAGGATAAAAGAGGGAAATATGTGAGAAAAAATTAGTTTTGCCCAATTTTTCCCTTTCCCTCTTACAAATGAGAGCACAGGGCCTGTCCTTCCATCTATTTTGAACCTGAAGCTTTATGGAAGATGATAGGTGGACCTTTTGAGATGCACAGAAATTCCTAAAATGAGGCAATCTACCTTCTTAGAAGGGTTAAAATAGAAGCATCAGCTCTGCCTACTCCTTCTGTCTCCTCCTGCATCCTTGGAGCACATTAGTCCAGCAAATGCCACAGAGGAGGAGTGAGCAGCACAGCTTCCCAGGATACAGCTCCTTTGTTTGCAGGCTGCAGCTGCTGCACAGAGCTGTAAAATACAGGCAGCAAAGCAGTAAAGCTGATTTTATTGCCATGAAGAGTGTGGGTACCTGATGGCAGTGTTTTTCCATGGGGGGGATGGCAGAGGGAAGGGGATGCACAGAGGAGAGAGGCAGGGAGGGAGCCCTGCTCAGGGCTGGCAGGTGAGTTTCACAGTGCAGAAAAACAGTGGTGGGAAATAAAATGCTGATGGAGCACACAGGTTTGGAGCTCTGGAAAAGCTGAGTGACAATGTGTTGTCTGGATGAATCTGTAGATTTTTCTCTTTCATTTAGAAACTGGTCCCAAACCAAATTGTCCAGGTCACACAGGCCAAAGTCTAAACACGTTAAAATCAACTCTAGCTTTAATAAGCAAAAAGTGTAGCTCGTCTTCACTGGCATTTTCTTTGCGCTTTGTTTTAAAAGAACTGGATTTTTATGGGATTGTTTTTAACTTGGTTATCTTATTTGCTTTTTAAGTATGGCTGAGTACTGAATGCTTGACACATGCACTGGAACCATATTAAACTTTAACAAATAAAGTGCTAGAGTACCAGAGGTTTAGTGTTAGGCTAAAAATGTTGGGTCTGGAAAAAAAGAGTCCAGGTTTCCATTTTTATTTACTCACATAACATTAATAATTAATCAAGGTTTCTATTAGGGAAGACTTTGTTGATGGAAAGGATAAAAACAACATGCACAGGGTCAGTGAAACCAATGGTGTAGACTTGCTTAGTCACCAGCTTGTGTGATAATGCAAACTTCAGAAAAACATACAAGTTCTGCACAAGAATCCTTAAGGGCCTTTGGCTTTAATCCCTGATTTCTACACTTTGCCAGCAGAATGAATAATTGCTACCATTCTGCTTTTGTTCGGGTTTCCTTGCAGCCCAACATGCTCTGCACCATCGAGATGGGACTCAAACACAAGCAATAAATCAGAGCAGCTTCCCTGGCACCTTTATTGTTTCTGTGATTTCATCAGTTGACATTGGATGGGGGGGACAAGATAAAGAAAAATCCCCACACTGAAAGTTATGAGAGGGAATTTAAACTTTCTGAGCACCTGAGTTTGTTTCAAGCACTGATTCAAGTTCAAGTCCAATGGAATGTTACATGTCTGCTCTGAGCCATCCCAATAGCTCCAGGTACTGCTGCAAAGTGGTTTTGCTCCTAAGATGCTCACCTACAACTCAGACAAGGGGAGCCAAAGTCCAATTTAGCCCTAGATGTGTATTATTTTTTTTAAAAATCGTGCTACTGTGGGCAGAGTTATAGGGGCAGAATACAGATCCTGAGCCTGGCACATCCTGCTCAGAGCAGAAATGCAGAACAGGTTCCCTTTCCTCAGGTAACAGTCCCAAGGCGTGGAAATGCCTCTTCTTCTCCAGTTCACCTCTTCAGTATCTCCTTGGAGAGTTCTGCAGGCTGTAAATTGTAAGGCAGTAAAACAGTAAAAGGACTACGACTGTGATCCTGGATTGTACTGCTGAGCCATAAGAACCATCTACCTAGAATTATGGGAAGAAATAAATAGAAAATTGAGGCTGAATATCAGGAAAACCTTTCCAACTGTGAGAGCTAGTAGGCTGTGCAGGAATCTCCCACATGAAACAATTGATGCTCTGAGTACCTGAGAGTCTCAAAAGTGAGCTGGGCAAAGTGTGCTGAGGAGCATCCTGCAGAACTCCTGCGAGAGGATCTTTTTCTCCTCATGTGCACAAGGCACTGTGGCCTTGAGAGGAAACCCCATTCCTCTCCTTTCCTCATCCTTTCCAGTGATGCTCCTTAGGTTTGTTATTACATGAGGTTCAAAGTATTCAGCTGAAATATTTAGTTGCTCTCTCACTATATGAAGACTTCATCAACTGGTACCTTCAGTGTCTGATATACACAACACAGGACATTTATTTTTCACTCAGGAATTTCTCTATTTGTTCTACCTAGAAACGTAGGGCTTGTAACATTCATCTAAATGTTTTAACCTAAATATTTAAGTGTAGCCTTTTTCACAGCAAGTATTGTTCTTCTTAATGACATTCCAGAAGCAGTTTTTAACCATCTCTGTGCATTTCTTTGCAGTTTGATTTTGCAGTTTGAGCCTCCATAGCACAGGATGTGACAGTTTTTATCTGGCTTTATTTTTGTTACTGAGTACAAATGTGGAGTTAGTCTGTAACGTTACTGCTGCCCTGCAGCTCTGGTAGATTTTTCTGTTCTGTCTTTTTAATGTGTAGTTTTTCTTCCAAACGCCTTTTCTGATGTTTACTGGAGTTGTGAAGTATTTACCAACTTCATGAGATGTGACCGATGCATAAGGAGGAAAAGGGATTTGATTATTTAAATTGCATGGAAAAATATGCACACTGTCAAAACAAACAGTGTGGGATTGCATTTTCTCTTACACTCTACAAATCAGGAGTAACTGCATCGGAAATAGTGGAGCAATATCTCTGCAAACCAAATTTAAATACCAGTAAAATCAGATCTCCCCATCTGATAAACAAGAATACTGGGGTTTAAAAATGACATTTTAATTTGAAAATTGTTTACCTTTTACTTGCTGTCAGCAAGGCTAAAAGTAATTGAAATTGGCATACAATATTTTCCAAATCCTGCTTATTTTCTTTCCTTTCACCACACTTCCTACAATCAGTATTTCTCATTTTATGTGGATTTTATTTGCAGTAGTCATAACATTTTGCTATTATTGCATTTGTTATTCATTATTGTGGATATGATGCTGCACCAATTGGCAAGGATCTCAGGGAGTGTTTCTATATCAAATCTGGGTTTGAAGTTTCCTTCCCAAGCTGGGTATTTGGAGTTGTTTGAAGCGTGCTGAGGTTGGGATTGGCTTGAGTCAATCAGCATAAACTGAGTAATGCAACTCAGAATACTCCAGATTTGTACCAGCTGAGTCAATGATCTGATGGAAGTGTTGAGTTTCACTGAGGCTGCATCATTGCAGAGAGATGGGCATTTCCAGAAGCAATTTGATCAAAATAGGTGGGTGAACAAATTTTACACTGTAGGCACCCTTAGCTCTCCCCTAGGGGTAATGCTAGACAAGATAATTATATCTTAAACAGCAAAAATAAGATTACTTAGAACAAAGTAGATAACACAAACCATCTTCTAAGAAAAAAATCTTTTAACCTTCATTTGGGTGCTGTTTGTGCCACTGCAGAATATTTATGCAGGATGTGGTCAGCGCAGCCCTGAGTCCTGCACACGTGTGCTGGGAGGTGCTGCTGGCACTGTGCAGCCTGCCCCTAAATCCTGACATAGAAATGTCTCTGAAATATTATGTAACTGAGAAAAAGGCCTTAGCTTGAGTCAGTTTGATTTTTAAAAGGATACAGATTTTGTTTATTAATAATTTTATATTGTTGCTGATGCTCAGTGCAGCTTATAAGACAAAGTATTTATGCTCTCTTACAGTTATCTCAAGAAAAGAAAAGATAGCATTGAGGATCATCTGATTATATTATACTTCTGTAGTGTAAAAGATTTTCCAATTTTATCTATTGATAAAATTACTTGAAGCCAAGGATTAAAGAGAAAGGTTTAAAGCAGAAAAGCTGATTTAAGATTGAAGATCTTTTTTAGCAGCATCCATTTAAAGTTAATCTTTTATCATCTGTGAAGCTGATTACCTAATATATAAAACCTATAAAAATTATGTTCTCCTTTATTACGCAATACAAATATTGTATTCTTTCAAATTCAGTTGATCATGGGTAACATTCAGAAAATCTGTTAGTCAGAAATGTAACTGAGAGCTCCAAGCACAGCACAGGGATGGAAGGAGGGGAAGGACAGAGGAAAGCTTTGTCACTGTCACTCTCAGCAGTGAAATGGAATCCCAGGATCACAGAGAGGGCTTGTAAGGCAGAGAATTCCTGCCTAAAGACAGTGAAGTTTTTAATATTTAAACATACAAGAGGATCATTATATACTCCTACAGTCTGTCTGCTGATTACACATCTCTTCAGCCCAAATATGAAATACCCCAGATATTCCTTGATGCATCATTGCAAAAATAAAAACAAATGCTTGCCAGAGTTTCTCACTGGGCCTCCTCAATATTTGTTTGTTGCAATGCCCTCAGTAACTGATTTCTGTCTCAAGTCCAGTTATCCACAGCAGCAACATCTGCCTGAGGCCAAGAGCATCTCTGCAGCCTCTTAATAGCAGAGCTCTGAAAATCACTCCACTGCAGGGTCCCTTCTGAGCATTGCTGCCTGCCAGGAGGTTTACACACAAAGCAGAAGTTTCCTGAAGTTTTCCCATCCCCAGACTTGCTGTAAATGGTGAGGTTTTCATAGAACCTTTTTGGCAACTCCCCAAAACCAAAGGGAGTGAGGGTGGAGGAAAGGAGATGGGCAACAAAGGTAACAACAGCACTGATTGGCAGAATCCAGGCAGAAATTAAACACCTGAAGAGTCATTTCTCAGTTTATAAACCACTTTGTCACCCTCCCTGCACTTTGTTTTACACCTTTGTTTTGAATGATAAAAGAGATTTCAAGTCCTCTGCTCCCATCCTGTTTGTATTCCAAAGGTTCAATTAACAGTGCACTGTGCCAAATAAATTTAGGTCCAGGACAGTCTTGAGCAATTAAGAAAGCTGCTGTGGCATCTCATTTTCTGATTGTTATCTGTTATTTACATTTATAAAACAAAACAGAGAGCGTAACACTGAAACAGGGTTACTTGAGCTGGAAGAGAGTCTTGCTTGCCACAGATCAAGATTTCCCATTATCCAGACGTGAAACCTTTTCACCTAATTTCTGTATGAAGCTGTGACAATTTGTTTGTCATGCCTTCTGTCACACAAACCCATCACACATTTATTTTTCATGTCCATTTGGAGGCCCTCAGCTTGAAATTAACGGGCAGGCTTTATTAGTCTTACATTCAGGCAAGCTTTGGATAAACATTTTGAAGGAAAAAAAAAAATCTCTTTTCAACATCTGATTTGGGAAAAAAATATTTAAGTATAGGATATTTCTGGATAAAATGTGTCACTGGCAGATCAGCAGTGCTTTTAAGTGTTTTCATGTTGTCAGAAATTGCTGCTGTTGAGATGATTCCAGGTAAAACCAATTTGCTCATTAAATGTGGTTTGGCTGGCACAAAAAATTGTCCTGGGAAGTGCATTTTCTAGACTCAGGTATGATTAAAGAGATCCAGTCAAGGGAATCTGAGGTGTTGGACATGAAGATAATGTACTGCTTACAAAGCTTAATCCCATGAAAAGATAGAACAGGGGTTCCCAGGCAGGAATTACTGGTTTATATACTGAATTTTCCCTATGAGTAGTCACTTTTGCTTTTATTTGTTTTCATGCTTAATCTTTGGGGTTTTATGGTTTTAGGAGGCTTGGTATCAATGAGCATTAAATTCAATTTCGTGGTGTTTGTGAGACCTATTTTCTCAGAAAAATGCTTCTCAAGGCATAAAGTTACTGTCACATCAGAGAAAAGATAAACAAACAAAAATGAAAGTATTCACAAAGATGAAAATGCTTATCTGTTTTCTAAATTACTTGGGCTGCTTAAAGAGCTCCTGCTTTAAATAGCCCAAATAATTCCGTTTGCTTGCTTAGAGAAATAAAATCTAATTTAGAGTAATTAAAGCACTAACCTGATTAAAAATTATCTCCATCATGCTGTATTTAATACCCAGCAGCTTTGCTGCTGAGGCAGTATTGGTTTACACTGAGAAGGGATTGCTCTGTTGAACAGGCAAGTTCAGCAGCAGATAAAACAGGAGAAACTGGAGCAGCTGAAAGTGAAAAAGAAGTGGGTAATTTTAGAAGTAGTTTTTTAATTCCCTGTGAGTTTATTTGACCAGCAATAAGAGTTTTGTGGGGGAAAGGGAGAATTTCCTTCAGAAATAGCTGGAAGTGCTGGAGGGTTTTTCCTCATGCATGACGTGGAGCTGCAGCAAACTCCTGGAGGCTCAGAAAGCTCCATCGTGTCCTGTACAGCTCTTGGGCAGTGACATTTGAGGGGATGCTTTTGGCTGCAGCTTCCATCTCTGCACTTACAGCCAGCGAAACCAAAAATAAGTGAACTGGAGTAGTGCCAAGCTTCTCCAAGGGTGTTGAGCCCTGAACTCCAGAAGGAAGGGAAAATGTTAAAATTTGTTGTTGCTGGTTTAGTACACCGTATTTCTGTAATGGAACAAACAAGTGGAACACAGCTCTAGAATTCCCCTTCTTTAGAAAGGGATGATGCTATGGGATCCTTCTGGAATAAAAGTGTTTAAAAACTTTGTCCTAAGTATGAGGCATAAGTTATGACTTACAAGCACAGAAAGTTTTAGGAGGAGAAGGGATATTAATCTTTGTTATTCTAATAGGAGAGGAAAAAAAATCTCCTTTTAACCTTTTAGAATCCCATTCTATCCTTCTCTATTCCGTTTGAAATTTAGATTTAGGCTTTTATTCCCTTGAACACTAATAGAAGTTGTTGGAGCAGAATCACTACTGCACTGCACTGTAGTGTTCCATGCAAGTTCTCACTGTTATTTCCAGAGGATCAGGTTCTATGAATTAGATCTTATGAATTGCAATAATCTCACAAAATCAGAGTCATTTCGACTATAGGAGTGCAATTCAACCTACCATCTCATTAAGCTGTTAAAAAACTCTTCTTGGAGAAAGGACAGCAAATAGGTTGAAGATATTTTTACCATCTACAGTTATCTAACTGTAACTCATGTTTCAAAGGAATGTAAATGATGCTTTTATTGAGTGAATTGGGAGTTCATTAGTTAGAAACAATATCCCATTTCCCAGAGTCAAAGATCCTACATAATAGAGAGAGTAAAAGGAGATACATAACCTCAGAGGTACCTAATTTTTTCTAGATTTCAGTTTCCAGTGAATAAAAAAAGCAAGAGCAGTGTACCATATTACATTATAAACTGGAAGTATATTAAAAATGAATCATTCTCATGCATCATATCCTGCTTTTTAAAGGAAAAATATGCATTAAAAAGATTTGTTCAATCATAGGTCTGCCTTCTAGCATCAGAGATCAATGTGCAGTCTGATTAAGTTGTGCTCTATAGATTTCTGCAGTCAAGTTCATCAAAGAACCCATTTCTCTTCCTCTAATGATGCTTGAACCCAAAGTTCTTCTCTGAAGTACTTTAATTTTCACTTGGTCATTACAAGAAGACAGTAACTTAATGAACTGCAAATAGGAGACGAAAGTAACATAAATCATTTTGCATCCTTTTTTGTGGTATTAGCATAACACTTCTTTCATCATTTTAATGCCTCCAGTGTTTTCTGCACATATGATGGTAAAAATTAAATTATACTGCATTTTTTGTAATCCAGGGTACCAATAAAAATATCAAATCATTGGAATAATCAAGATAAATTAAGGCCAGCAAGCTGTAATATTATTTTACATTGTGCTACAGTAACTGTTAAAAGTGAGTTTCCTGCTGAGATAAAGAACATTTAGCATTTATCATAAGTAATCACTAAAAATTTGTAAACTATTCTTCTGTGAAGACCTGCTCCAAAACACTAATTTGAAAAAAATAAGCCACTGGTGTCTTGCCTTGGTGCTTCTGACTGAAGGTAATATTCAGAACTCTAAAATTAGATAGCAAGTGAAGATTTATTTTTTTTTCTGGCCTCCTGTTTCTGGCTTCTTACTGTGCATAGTTTTTTTATAACCTCAAAAATTATGTTGCCGTTATATTTTTCTAAAATAGCAACTAAGTCAATCATGCCAAAGAAAATGCCTGAAAATGTAAAAAAAGAAAAAACAAAGCATAAATCACATTCAAAGGTGGTAAAAAGCAGAGTGAAAGGATAGAAGTACAGTAATTTCACGATTATAAGCCTCACCTTTTTCATTGAAGAATCCAGCCTACCCCAGCAGTGCAGCTGATCATCAGGTGCGGCTTATTTATGGACAAATCCCAGTGAAATGCCAACCTGGAAGTGAGAGCTGGCCAGGGAGGGCACCTGGGGCTGCCTTTAAAGGCTTTGCTGGTCTATGAAAACTGTTTGCAACTTGAGCACCTGACACCAAACCCCGCACTGGAGCGATTCTGTTACTAACTCGTTACTTTGTCGCACCTGGATCCTCGCTTAAAAAAAAAAAAAAAAATGCGGCTTATATTCAGGCGCGGCTTATATACGGACAAATCCCGTGGGCTATCCAGATGTGCGGATTATAATCAGGTGCGGCTTCTAATCGTGAATTTGCTGTAATTTCTGGTGTCATTTTTCTGGGTTCAGTGCACTGCTCTGGAATCCATTGCACTGTGCAGTTGGAACCAGCAGGAAATGAGGATTCTGGAGGATGTGCTTGAGAACAGATGGGCTGATGTGCTTTGGACACAATAGGAGCAGGAAAACCTGGCCGCATTTAGAACAAGGTGCAAACTTTGGGGATTTTTGAGAAAGTCCCTTTGTTTCAGAGTCATTAAAACATTTCTGCAAATTTCCCTCTTCAGTTCTGTGCAAAAATCTGTGCTAATAGCAGTGAAGGGAATGCCACATGGCAGGAGGGCAAATATTGCTTCAAAATTATGATATTAAAATAAAATGAGTGTGAAGAACCTCCTTTCTGACCCAAGGGAGCTGTCCCTGGTACTTGCAGAGAGGAGTCACTCCTTCTGCCACTCACTCTCCTCATCCCCTCTGTGCTCTGAAACCAAAGGTGAAATCTTCTCTGACAGTCTTTTTTTGTCTTTTTTTTTAATGCTGCACTAATTGTGCATCCTTATTTTTGTTCCTACAATCTGCCTATTAATTAAAAGTTTTCAATATATTTAATTAGGATATGTACCACTGGAGTGCTTGTTTTAATTCCTGGGTAACATCTTAGGGGATGAGGTCCTTGCACTTGCCAGGCTCTCACATATATGTATAAATAAAATCAACATTTCTGGTCACTGGAACCTCTTAACCATTTTTTTTAATGGAATTAAAAGATGGATTTAATTGCAAATGAATGATTCAAAATTGTCATTTACACTTTCGCAGGGTAATGGTTTGGAAACAGGAAATTTTTTTAGCGGAAGTGCTCAGTGAAAACTGAAAGCAGTGGCTAAAAAGGGATTTTATGTAATTTTTGGAAAATAAGAGTTTTGTGAATTTGGCACTTACCGTACTTCACTCTATGTGAACAGCATCCTTATAAAACCAGAATGGGGAGGAAATCACTGCAGCAGCTCTGCAGATGGGTCCCGTGGTGGCTTTAGGCATTTGTTATTAAACACAAAATAACACTTAGGGTACTGAGCATCCTCCAAATGAAGGAAGAAATCCTTACCAGGCAATCCTGGGCCATCACACATACAGGTAATTCTCCAGCAATAGTAAACTGTTTAGCTCCATATGCTTTAATGTCTTTTATGTATTTCTTTCTTCATTTATTTTAGAAAATTATCTTATTTCAGTAGTAGCTCCAACGGGAGCTATTGCACAGTATTAGGCAACAAAAGCAGCTTAGTCCTGTTAAAACACCTTTAAATATCGCGTGGTATTTTTTTACAAACATAAAGCTTCTTGAGATTTCAGTTCAGCTTCATGAAACTCTTTACAAATGCAGGATGAAGCAGTTCTTTATTAGACTACTTAGTTAAAAAGAGACAAATACTGTTACTCCTGCTCCCACCTGGGATTTGCTCTAATAACCATCAGAGGAGGAGGAGGAGAAACACTTTCTCCTTTTAATTACATACAAATCACTGGCATTATCCAGCTCTGTTCAGGACTGGAATCTAATCCTAAAACATAAATTCCATCATTAAAAAATTATCATTATTCTTTTGTGTATTTCGTACAAGTGAAGACTTTCCTGCAGCATTAAAATCACGTTTTCAGAAATACATGCAGTAGTAACTGCAGTGGTCACTGTTAATCAAAAGTTAAGAAAAGTCAGTTCTCTGTGTCACTCTGCTGTCATTATCTTAGAATTATAGAATGGCTTGGGTTGGAAGAGACCAACAGAGTTTCACCTCTGAAATGCAACTTAAGTGGTAAGGATTTAATCCAGATTTAACTGCATTTTACTGATTCTGTAATTTAATTACATCAATGATTTCACTGTCCTGACCAGCCCCTGTGGAGAGCTGTGTCTGTCAAACCACTGCCCCAACCCCACGTTCTGACAACAAATAAAAGCTGCTGTGGGCACCTGATGCCTCCCACACATTACACTGGAGAGAACTGGTAGTAATTTTCTGGTAGGAATTCAAAGTATAATCCATGGAAAATACACTTGCTCATGTGTAATTGCAGATAGAGCTTGTCTGACCACACCTGTAGAGTTTGTAGTCACATGAAAACAGAGAATTCATAGAATCACAGACAGATTCAGGTATTGTCCTGGATCCCAGCCACTCTTCTTGGCTCTTTCTTATTAAAGTACTATTTTGCTGACAAATTGGGATGAAAGCAGTGAAATGGGAGATGGTGGAGTCCCAGAATATTCAATACATTTACTGTGCTGTGCTGTGTTGTAAAAAAATTTAAAGCAAAAATAAATTAGGTGATGCCACTTCTCCTGTCATATTTAATGCTCAGAACATGGCCTTGCTTTGAAACTCTCTCAGGTCATCCTCAGGAGAAACAAAAGACATGCCTAGAAAATTTTCAGCAAAGATAGAAGGAGAGAAAAAGACCTCCTCATTCTCTTATATCCTTCTTGCACTCTCATCAGGCAAGTTAACAGAATTTTTGAGCAAATTCCTCTGCCTTATTTGTTGGTTATCCTCCCTGAGAAAAAAATCCCAGCCTCTTCTTTCTGGGGAATAGAGTTTGCATTAATTGCTGCTTCAAACAGCATATACTTAAACATGGAAATTCAGTCTGAGATGAGGCAGTAATGGAAATCTTGCCCCGAAAAAAGGCAACTCCTTCTCTCATAAGGATTCTAGTGCAAAAGAAAAGAGACAGAGAAAATATGCTATGGGGCACATAAAGAATCAATTCCAAACAAAATTTGTTTCAGAGATTTCCCACAAGGCGTCAGCAACTTCTTAATGCGGCTCATTCCCAAATTCCTCCAGGGATCCAGTAAATAACGGCAGCTCATTCTGCAGCTCCACAGGTCCGTGGGAAGGAGAGCATTAACATGCACTTGAGGATGCAGAGGGGTGCCCAGAGCTGCCACAGCAGCCCAGGCAGAGCTGTCCATTTGGCTGTGACAATTGGGGCTGAGCAGGGGTCAGAGTCCCTGGTGGGGCTGGGACCGTTCCCTGATTGAAATCTGATGGCAGCCCAGCAGCTCATTGCCCCGGCAGCCAGCACTGCACTCAGAGATGGCTAAATGAGCACAGAGAGTTCTCCTGGCACAGCACTGCTCAGTCACCTCTTACTCCCATCTCCAAACTCATCTGAGCCCTCCAAATTCAGCAGCAGGGCAGAAATGCTAACGCAGTGCAAGGACTCTGCACTGGAACCAGGCTGCAGCAGTAAATTCACATCTGGACAAGGAACTTTGCTCTTTTCTTTATACTCATTCATTCAGTTTTAAAGAGAAACTGGGAGCAAAGAATGACTAAGAAGGGAAAGGCCCAGGGCAGGGATGAATCCAACTACATTTAAGGTTAAATTCTTTCTACAATAAATGAGTTTTTGCAAGCTCCGTTGCAAGCTCCAGAGCAGAAAATCTGGTTTGTCAATATCATCCACAAGAACTCATCAAAGTGGAACATAAAGAAAAAAAATATTTATAAACTTCCTAACAAGGAAACATGACATCTTTAAATTCCAATTCTGTTTTCTGAGAATTTAAAAAAAAAAAAAAAAAATACAAGCCCTGTTCTAAATGTAAAGACTTTACACTGTAATACAACTTCTGAACCTGAAAGGTAGCAACAAAAAATCCATTCAAATTCAAAATATTCAGTTATTCTGGACTCCTGTAGTAGTAGCTTGATCATCCACACAGATTTCCTTAAATTTTTTCTAGGGTTTTGGGCTGAACATGATTGAAAATATTTTTATTCTTCATAATATTCTATATAGGGCAATCATAGGTATCCACATGTGTATGAATATCCTAAATGTATTTTTTGCTGCAGGACAATGGATAATATTTTTAAGGCCAAGAAAGATGACAAGGGAAGGAAAACTAATGAACATCTTTAACTGTTAGTGAGCAGTTGCAAGTGAGGGTGGAGTTTTCCTCAGGTAACAAGGATAATATATCGGTATAAAGAAAGGTTTGTGAATTAGATGTGAAATCCAAAAGGAGAAAATACTACAGAAGAAATAATTGTGTTGGAAATATTCTTTATGATTTGGAGAACACCCACTGAAGTGATCAGGTCATTCCTGATGCTTCATATATTGATGATTCAAGGATATCATAAAATGGTATTTTTAGGGTAAAAGAGATGCCTATATTTTTTATGACTTCTAAGTCATAAAAATTAATATGTGAAGGTAGATTTAGGTAGATTGTTTATAAATTGGACACCAAATCCCCCATGAAGTTCAATGATGTCTAATTTCCTCAGGCTCCCCTAAAAAACTCAGTTTGGTGCCCATACAGCTGGTTAAAAATTCTAACACCATGAAGAGCTGAAAGCAACTGAAGACTTGTTGACTTTCTTGGCCTAACACCATCCAGTTCTCTTGCTGAAAAATGAAAGAAAAGCCACTGAGTGATGATAGAATCAGTCAACATGAGGCCTGCTAGAATCTCCTGCCATGAGGACATTCTTTTATGCCATAGCCATTAAGCAGAGCAGTGAGCAGTTGTGTTTACCTTCAATGTCAGTTAAATTTCAGAACATGGTATTTCCTCAGAAATCCCCCAGATGGGTGTTCATCAGCACACTGAGCTGTGCTGGGTGTCCAGCCACCCATCTGCAGATTGGCAGTGCACATAAACCTGAAAATCCCTTTTTCTGCCCAGGAAATGTCTCTGCAGTGCAGCCCGCAGCTGCTGCAGCCTCAGACCAGCCCTGGCTGAGGAAATGGACCAGGCAGGTGTGGGAATCCAGAATTCCAGCAGCATCCCACTGCCAGAACCCATTCTGTGGTGCTTGAGAACCTGGGCAGCCAGCTGTGAGACAGGGATTCAAATGGCCTGGAAAGAAAATTTGGCTGCACTGAAACCCAGTCTCTTTTTCTCCAGCAGAGCCAGGATTTCACTGCTGGCAGTTGCCAAGCTGCTGTTTGTATGGAATTGTTTTCCTGCTGAAGAGTGTTGATTTGGGGTGGGAGGAGGCTGTTTCTCCTGGAATTGTTTCTGTAACCTAGCCAAGACCTAGACAATTCATCTCAAGCAAACCACTTCCACCTTTAATTTCCAAAGGAAACTCGAAAACTTTCCTTGCCTAATGACAAGGAAATGAGGCTTCTTTTTCAGCAAAAACCCCTCAGCTTGGACACAATTTGCAAGCCAAACCAAGCTTTTATGAAGGGGAGAATTGATGAAGTTGTGCACTGAGCTGCTGACAGGCCCTGAGGAAAGGGTTTGCATCCAAATCCGTGAGAAGTCAGTGGTGAGCTCGTGCTCCTATTAACCCAAATACTGCTCACTGCCAGAGCCATGGATGCAGCATTAAAGCTGGAGAGCTCCTGGTGTGCAGCTTTACTGGTCATTAAACAACCAGCCTGGGCTGGGGGCTCCTGGCTCTGGGGATTCACAGGAATGTCCTGGTGGCACCAGCAAAATCCCAATTGTCCCCATCCCTCCTGCAGATAATATGGGATTATCTTTTATCGCATGTTTTCTCCTTTATCTCCTTGTGAACATCTTGAAAAGATGAAGTAAATCTTGACTCATCCAGTCAAAAGTGCCCGACAATGATAAATAGTTGCATTATGTGCACAGGATTGCAACTGCAGTTTTTCTCTCAAAACTGTGTATTAGCTTTTACTTCTGAAAAACAAGACTTTGATAGGAATTTTTCCTTAAGTGCTTCACTTTATCATAACACTGAATATCTACCCTGCAGTTTAGAGATAAAGGGAACAAAAGTTAGGATGAGGGAGAGTATAGGCTTCTGAAAAAGAGTGAACCAAAATTAAAACACAGATTTAAATGTAAAGGAAAATCTGTTATTTTCCAGAAATAAGCTGGAGTAGTGTGAGGGAGATAGAGAGAGACAAAGAGACTCTGTTTTTGTGTGTGTGTGTGTGTGTGTGTGTGTGATCAGTTGTGGGAGTGAGTTTAACTGCAGCTGTCCAACTTTGGCAGATTAATGCAATGGAGAGAAGGTGACTTTTAAACCACCAAACCCAAATTTTTCTTCTGGAATAAGGGCTAGAGCACTGCCAAGGGTACTGTGACACTGAGCTGGAAAGCTCATTTTGTTCAAAGATAAAGTGCTCATCTGGTGTGTTACTAGGCCAACCCAAAAAGACAGACAGCTAAAACCTGGTGAAATCTTACTATTTAATTTTGATTTGAACATGATACAGGTAAGATCGGTAGTAATTTTTCTAGTTTCTGAAAAATATTTTTCAATTAAATACCTGCATTACATGGTGTTTCAGAAACACTGCATTCCTCCCAACGTTAGAGGCTTTGTCTGAAAATCTGGCAGTTGAGTCAAGCAATTTCTCACTTCTTACTGTTCAGGTCCCATTTTGTCATTGTCTTCACAAACACTTCAAAATTACAATAAGTTTCTGGTTCAAGTCTTGAAAAAGATGCGCCGGGCAAAATTAAATCATTTTTCATGTTATGCTTTACCATCCCATCTTCTTTGCAGCTGTAAATTCCCACAAGGACATCAACAGGGATTTTGTATTTGTTGGGAGGCTGGGATTCCATTCTTTGAACTTGCAGCCCTTGTGCATGTCCTCAGACATGGAGAAAGCCAGAACAGCACAGTTTCAATTAATGTAGCTGAGAGCAGGACCAGCCACAGCAACAGCAACGTGCCTGAAATGCTCTGAAAGCAAAAGCAACAAGGCATAAACAGGAGCAGAATGTCGTTAATAGTAGACAGAATATTACTGCTGCAGTAAATAATGAGGGGAGGTCTTGCTGATTTATGTCTCTGAGCAGCTCCAGAATGGTGACGTTGTGGGCTTTGTGTCAAATCCAGCACAGCCTGCTGAAACTCGACAGTACAGACCAGTCCATCTTTATTGCTGTTAGCAATCTACTTACTTCTGAAACACATGAATAGTGTGCAGCAAACAAGGCATTAAAATGGTGTTTGGGTTCTTCTCCCCAAGCACCAATAAAGCTTTATTTATAAACTAGTTTTTTTAAGATGGACTAAAAATACCTGTCTCTTCCAGTTACATTCCAGGAATCAATAGGAAGGAAGGTAAATTACTGCTCCTTCTCTGATGTCCCTGCTATTATGGTCTCAGTGGGGTCAAATTACTTTAATTAGATTTTCGAAAAATATCAGATGGCTTCTATATAATTCCCCTGGCTGTTTATGCACCTCCCCAGCTTTTAAAATCCATTTCCAGGAGATCAGTCATTGATTTTGAGGAGATTTAATAACCCTTTGGTAACTGTAAAATCACCTGCAGCTGCATGATTGCACTGGTTAAACTTTCTAATGGCCATTTCCAGTGAAAATATGCACATGCTCACAATCTAGTCCTGTAAAATCATCTGGAGTTCTGAACATGTGCATCTACTTGAGATTGTCAGTTCAGCTCCCAGGTGTGCTTTCAAAGCAAATTCCTCATCCTCACTGACTGAGATTCAGTTCATATCTGGGGGACCACCCGATGTGAGAGCAGAGGTGGAAACATCTGACATCACTGTGTGTGTGGGCAGCAGCATGAATGGGGACGGGGAGGGGATTTCAAAGACATCTCAAAAACACACTTCTCACAGCAAGATCCTCATCCAGCAACCCAAAACTTCCAACATTTAGAGCAGTGAGTGTCATCTAAGCCAAGGCCTTGTAGTTGGGAGGTTTCCTATCACTAGTGAGGAGTTTCAGAGGCAGAGAAAGAGAGCAGAATAATTTTTGAAGTACTCTGATTTCTATTGTTTGGCTATCATAATTCTACTGCTGGGTTGGTTAAGTTGGTGCCTTGCTTTGGATTTTAACTTTGCATTGAGGATAAAATATAACCTGGAAAACAACATTTAAACATTTTAAATAACCCTCCCATGGAGATGCTGCTGTGGCTGGACAATTTTCAGAAGCCATCTTTGGGAATGTCTGGGCAAGGTGTTGAATTTTGTAAAACTGAGATGTGCTCAGTTCCAGTCTACTGTTATTTCATCCACTTTCCTCTTGAGTTTGGGGAAGCTCTTCCTGCAGGCAGCAGCATGGAATCCTGGCATGCAGTTTGCACATCTTCTAGAAACATTCCCCCAGATGCTGCTATTATCCTTAGGTGTTTTGCCATTTGTAACAAGGAGATGGAAAATTGTGACTTGCCTGGGTAAGAGACCACCCTGGGAATTGCCTTCAAAATTCCTGCGATCCTGGGCAATTTAATGACATTGGCTGCAAAATCTTCAGAAATGCCTTCACAGGTAGCAGGGAAAAGCTTTCTGCTGTTCAGCTGAGGAGCATCTGGAGCACTAGGAACTCCATCAGCACTGGGGAAATCATCCTAATCTTCCCTTTTGTTTGCACTGACGTTTTTATAGAGGCTCTTCTTTCAGCACATCATTGATTGAGCTTGAAATAGCATAATCAACTCAGTGGGAATTACCAGTCACAGAATACAGCCAAATTCTGCTTTCAGTTATGGCTGGCTGAGTCCACATAATTTTGCTGCAGTTACTTACCTCAGGGTATCAGGAATCAGAATCCAGGAATCTGCATTTCCAAGGCAGCATGATATTCAGAAACACTGGATAGTAATTACTAATTGAACTTCATCGTTTAACTGTAGGTTGCTTTCCTCCTGAAGAGAACTAACTATTATTATTAATTAACACTACTTGATCAGGATCTTACTTTCCTTCTGATTTCTCTGAATACTTCTTCATTGAATGCATTCAAAGCATAATTTTGTTTCCTTATATTTGACTTTAAATATATCCTGTAGTCTATAACTACTTTTTCCTTCAGTCTTTTTATTGCTTTCCTCTCATGAGTATTTAATTCAGTTGTGCTGAGCTTGACTGGCTTTTGGGAAAAGAGAGATCTATGCTTGGGGTTGAATACCAATTATAATTATGGAAGTTGTGCTTTAAATGCGGGGGATTATTCACATCCTTTCTCAGATTTTTAATTTCAAATCCTCTTTTATGCAGAAGTTTTCCTAATAATATCTAGAGTAAAAATAGGAATTCTGTTATTTTTTACCACTGCCTCCATGTACAAGCCTGATTTCCAGTGTGATGATAGCACAGCTCCCTAGTTCCTGTAATTTCTCCAAGTCCTCCAGTTTGGTCTAAGAAGCAAATTTACACAAAAGGAAGCCTTCTCTGTATTAAAAAAGTGCTTGCGCCCAATGGATATGCAAGAAAAATATGGAAATATGACACAGAAACAGTAAAAGTCAGTAAAAAAAGAATCCCTCCATATATTTCTTGAGCCACTCATTATTTCAGTGTGTTTCTTGGGAGCGTGGAATAATTTGAAGTGGCCAAGAAATGAAAAGAACCAATGATAGCTGCTTATATGTATCTTGTTTTCTTTATCAATGTGTAGGTGAGTCCTTTGAATGTCTGATGTTTAGTATCAATCATACCTTAACAGATAATAACAGAGATTTTCAATGTACTTGGCTTTTTGACTCAATATTCAACGTAGTAGTAGGTGGCTTAAAAATCACTTTTTGTGAAACCCCAGAAGTTTCTGCTGTTCTCAGGTTGAGTTCCTTGGTTCAAAACACTGCTGCAAACCCAGACCTTGTTGGGTGTCTCAGGAGTGATCAGAGCACATGTGGCATCCCTGTGCTGAAGGTGGCATAAACATGACCTTGAACATGTGTTGGGTCCATCTGAAGAGAGCAAAGAGCATCCCAGCAGCTGAACTCTGTCCCATGGAATATCTTGAGGAGGACATCTCAAATCTGCTCACTTTTCCTGACTTATTGAAGAGTTCCAGGCTGCCAGTGGTTGCCACAACACACAAAACCTGCTCATGTCTGTCAGGAAGGTGTCTGGGTCTCAGATGATTCAGAAGCCCAGTGGGTGGATAAATGCAAAGCTCATCTTCGATGAGCGCTTGACAAAGAAAAATCAGGAATGAAACAGAGGAGAGAGGTCACAAGTGAAAGGGAGCAAGTGCCTGGTGACACCAGGGAGTTGAAAACTGTCTTTTCTCCACAGACAGACTTTCCATATAATAATTTAGCTATCAACATCTGTTCGGTTTTTAAACTACTTTAATACTGACTGACATTTCCTTTAAATTGTAACTTCTGTAATTTAATGATAACCTTTAATTTTCTTCTGCCCGTGTAATGGGAAGCAGCAAAAATAGAAAGAACTAAATTGCAGACATTAGAAGTACTTCCCATCAGAAGAAGGTAAAGAAGGGCATTCAGACACTGTAATGTGTGAGAAATTTATATGGCTTTCAACATTTTCTTTCCTACAATTACTGCTGTTTGGCACTGCTTTGTGCATGATGAATATCTTTATTACTGTATCATGGAAGATCTCTTCTACTTTGGACTGGAGACATAGTTTTATAGAAACTTTAAGAATTTTATGTCCTACTGACTAGTGGGAACTGAAATTTCTGAGTTTTCTTGTAGAATATCAGAATGGCTATGAGTGCCCATTTACCCATTTGGTCTGTCCACACACCCAAACAAAGCTCTGTCGGAATTTCTTATGAGGCATTTCCATCAGGATGCTTGATGAGATGAGGCTTCTGGCTCTCTTTGTTTAATAATGTAGTGCAGAAGATATACTGCAGAATTGATTAAATATCTACTCTAAACACTTGTGCAAGTGCTTTGGATTCCATTTATCTTAAATGGTTTGCGTGTTTGAAAAACAAACCATTCCTTAGTTCAAAGCCAGTGCCTGCCAGAGCTTTCCTTTTCCCCCTTGGTCCAGGTTTTATGTGTGTTTATGTGTTTATGTGTTTCTGGAGTGTGGCAGCTCTGGTCGCAGTCTCAGGGATCTGGAACTTCAGAAATAAATCCAAGCACTGCCTTACAGTAACTAAATTTTGCTGCTTTTCAAATTCTGCTGCTAACCCTGTCTCCTGTTGTGGGACATGGGAAGGAGCTTGCCCAGGAGGTTTAAATTGCACAGGCAGGGAGGTTCTCTAAGGTGAAGGGTTTGGGGTTTAGGTCTGATGCTGTGGTTTGGCTGTGTGAACTCTATCAGAGACAGTTTTTACCATGAGTGCATTGCCAAGGCTGATACCAACTCATCTATGTATTTAAACTTGTTTTCTTTTTTTCAGTCAAGCTGTACCTCAGATTTCTCAGGTATAACTTACTGGAGGAATGTTGGCCAGGGCATTTTTGTAATTGGCAGTGGGAAGACTGGTCCCTTACAGTGAGGGAGATTCCACTGAGCTGGATTTGGTCAAAGGACATAGGAAGGCACAGAAATGTGTAACTTTCTGATTTACTGTTACACTGACCACAGGCCAGTCCAGGCTGAAATTTTAACAATTAAATGCAAAATTCCTAAGACCTTTTTCACAGGTTATGTCAACTGCAGAGCTGTGTTGTTCCCATTGCTGGGATGGTGACATCAGGTTTAGGTCAGCTCACCTACCTGGTCACTGTCATGTCCCAGAGAACCCTATTCACAAGTTCTGTCCTTTCAGCTGAACTGCTGAACTGAGAGAAATCTGGACACAGAAATAGAAGAATGCTTGGTTCAGTTTGGTTCACCAAATCAATCAGTTAATCTAAGTTCACCTTCCATTTCCTGGCCTGTTCATGGACCCATCTGGGTGTGGACACGGGTGACTTAGCGGGATACAAAGACAATTAATCCTATTTGATCTACTTTAGAACCAGGTATTTTCCTTTATCAATACTTTAAAGCCATCGGAACGAGTCTGTAGGATGCACAACATGTAATGGTCCGAGGTATTTAGAGATTCTACCCCCTCATGGCCCAGCCCTCATCCCATTGCTTGGGCCATCAGCTCCTCTGAGACTGAGATCCTTGACTCTTTAAGTGTGTGAGGTTTGCACTCCATCAGGATCATGAAACTTTTCTGGGTTTTCTCACTGGCAAGTTTAATTGAAAAATGGGGAAATCAGTGGCCCAGAGTGAACTGACAGCAGAACCTGAGCCTCTGTTCATTCATCTGAATTAAATAAAATAACTTTGACCTGAAACCAAGCAGGCAAGGCACCTGCTTCCAGGCTCACACCCACGTACTCCTGTTCCCTCACCCACACCTCCCAGCATTATGCAAGCACATGTATTTATAGCCTGCTGCAATGGTATTGCCTTTTTTCTCGTGCTCACAGGCATAATTAACAGCTATCATCAATTTATTCTAGATTCAAACATAATTAACAATATGCTTAAGTAATAATTTTGCTTACGTCTATTAACTGCAGCCAAACTTGTCAAACTATTGCTCCATTAATTTAATTCTTCCTCTTGATTTAGGGAAATTCAATTACTGTGATCCAGTTAGTCATATAGTAAATGATTTCAAGTTCTCTTCTGTTGCTTGGATACTTCCATAGTATTTTCTAGATTATTATAGTTTGTTGCCAAGGGAATGCATAAGCAAAAAATGATATCTTTATAAACTGTCAGGTGTACCTGACTATTCTTTACAGGTTCTGTGCAAGCATTAGATTCGTTTCAGTAGTAAATAATCCGAAATCATTTGATTGGTTTCAGTAGTAAATAATCTACCAAATATCTTTTCTTGCACAGTATTTTACAAGGGGTAAAGGAAGTGATGAAGTCTTTGTTGTGACTGATATCCTTGTGTGTCACTGCCAGCCCAGTGCAGGTTAGCAGGATCTTCCCAGAGTCTGGAGACAGCAGGAAGGGAAATATTCCTCCAGAAACAGCAGAGGAGCCACCTTCCCTGCTCTTGCTCTTTTCCCTGCTGGAAACTGGGCCTCAACAGCTCAGGCTCCCTTGGGCACGTTCCCAAAAGCTGCATTTTGGAGCACAGGGTGATCTTAAAGGCTTCTTCTCTTTGCTGTGTGAAAAAACAGTGTTTACTTAAAACCCATCAGCTCTGCCCCCACCACAGCTATTGCACACGTTCCTCCTTGGCTGGTTTGAGCATATGTTTATTCAACATTTTAACCTCAGCAAAATCATGGAATTGCAACTGCTCAGATCATTAGTGAATTCTTCGCCCAGGCTGGCTGGAGGGAATTCTTTCACACGCTGAGCATGTCCCCTGAAGTCATTAACATGCTTGAGGACACTCTGGCTTGTGTTGTGGTTCCTGACACCGTGTGAGTGTTCAGGTACAGAGGCAGTTTCCTCAGGGTCTCTGAGCAGGCAGCCTCTGCTACACTGGGTGACTAATGCTGTAATATCCGGATTCTTTGACTCTTCATTTTTAGCTGCATTCCTCTATTCATCTGCCTGGAACAAGGCAAGACAGAGATGCTGTTGTGTTGTCTCCCAGGACGTGAAAAGACAGCCCAGCAGCACTGTCTCTATTGATGTAGGGAGAGCTGCCTTGTGCATATTGCTGGCACTTCAAAACACACCCTGAATAAGGGAATGAGTAGGGAAGGACCATGGGGGAAAGTGAGCACAAATGTTCTGCCTTGGAGAGCAGCACATGTGAGCTGCCAGCTTTTGAAAGGTTTGTGGTCATTTGGGGGGAATCTTCAGCAGTCTACACAGCTCAGGGAAGGCTTGTTTTATTCAGGAGAGCTGGGGACTGGGGTCTGCATTTTCTGAGTGATTAGGCCTCTTAAAATCTCCCTTGATGAAATAAATGATATGTGTCTATGCTGTCATCATTTGAGTAAAAAACCTGTTTGAAACTCCCCCAGCTCCCACTGATGCTTACAGAGCTCCAGATCCAAGGGTCTTGTCTGCACTGCAGTTTGTATCAGTTTATGTAACAATAAATCAGCTTTGTTCCATAGATAAAGCCCCTCTTAAACAATGTCTTGTGTTTAGTTTCCCTCTCAATTAAAAGTAAATCCATGTAAACTCTTACAGTTTCCAGATAAAGACTTGAGGCAATTAAAATAAATTGATCTGGAAGCAACCAGGTCTCTCACATACAGACACACACCCATTTGGATGTTATATATGAAGAATATGAAAATGGTGGGAGCACACAGGGAACAACATTGAAAGGGAAAAGTGTTCCAAGAGCTCTAAATTTAGCAGGGTGCAGAAGGCAGAGTGTTGGGCAAAGGGAAATCAAACTGTGAGGCTGTTTTCCAAGAGATCTGATGAAATGATGCCTGACTGAGCTGTTTCTCATTAATCCCCTACCTGGTACACCCTCCCTGCTCATTACAGATTACTCTGGAGATGAAGCTGTGCAGTGCCGCTCACACATCTGGTTGTGGAAAATTACCCATCATAAACTACAACCTAAAGCTGTGTTGCATCTTAACTTGCTTATGAATGTGTGGTTCTTCTTGAAACTTTAAATTCAGAGTTGTGGCATTCGAGTATGTTGGGGGTTGGGTTTCTTTCCTTTTGTTCCTTTTACTTGTGGAATTTTTTCCCATTGAATTGCTAGGAAGCACTGGTAACTGGGTTCTTGAGACAACAGGAAGGTGGCCATGCCTGGGGAGGAGGACATCTGGTGGCACTCCTCTTGGTTTTTTGGGGAGTTTCTCTTGAGAGGGAGGTACGGTGGGATTTGGGCAGGAGAAGGATAAGGGCTGGGGCAGCTGCTCTTGTTCTCAGCTTTGAAGGAGGACTGTCCAAACTAGTTTGGGGAAAGGAATTCACTGCCACTGCCATAACCCAGCCTGAAGCCACTTCTGCTGCGGGGTGAGCTTCTGCGCATGAGAGCAGCCACTGAGCTGAGACCTCATTAACGCCTACCTCACTAAAAGAAGGACCTGTCAACATCTGCTCAGGTGCAGGGATCTTGGGTCAGCCCTCTCTGCCCTGCTGGGAGCTGGGCTGCTGCTGTCCTGCCCTCGCTGGTTGTAGCTCCACACCCCCTGCCTGCTGAGACGTCCCACAGTTCCAGCCACAGCTCCAGACCTTCTGATACATCTCATCTAACACCTGGGATTTGTGCTTATTCCTGCTGTCCCAGCTTGGTGCTCCTCAGAGTCCTGCTGGGGCACCAGGACTGGCTGCCCCAGGGTTTGTAAAGCAGGGCCTCTCCTCTGTCCCTTCCCATCTGGGCAGTGGGTTCAGCTGCCCCAGGGGTTTGTGAAGCAAAGCCTCTGCTCCATCCCTTCCCATGTGGGCTGTAGGTTTGACTGCCCCAGGGGTTTGTGAAGCAAAACCTCTCCTCCATCTCTTCCCATCTGGGTGCTGGGATCATTTGCCCCAGGGAGTTTTTAGAACCAAGGCCTCTCCTCCATCCCTTCCCGTGTGGGCCCAGACGCCATCAGTGCGCACTCGCTGCGCTCACTGCACAGCGCCCCCTGCAGGCCTGGAGGAATCACTGCACCCCCTGCCCGGCCATGAGCCCGCAGCGCTCCTGCTGGCCGTGATGGGAACTGCACCACAAGGGTCCCTGGGCTCCTGCTCTGGTTGGTGTTAATGGTGCAGCTGTTGTTGTTTGTTTGCTTTGTTATATACACTAGTAAAGAACTGTTTTACTTACTCTCATATCTTCACCTTACAGCCCCTCAATTTCAAAATTATAATAATTCGGAGGGAGGGTTTTACATTGTCCATTCAAGGGGGGCTCTTGCTTTCCATAGCAGACACCTTTTTTTCAAACCAAGACAAAGCATAGGGCTCAAGGCCTGACATCCTCCTCAAGACATCCAGAAAAGCGCAGTCAGGGCATTTTTTGGGCATTTTTTGATGTCCTGCACAGAGCATGTGATGAACCTTGAGTGGTTCTAAAGCTGTCCCCAAACAGGTAGCACAGAAAGGGGCACTGTTGGCAGTTCTGTGTGGGCTCTTGTTCCTGGGATGACATGGTGGCATTTCATCCTCACTGCAGAGTCCTTCCATCAAAAACAACATCTTAAGCTTTGCTTAGAACTGCAAATTTCACAAGAAATCAGGGTAGGGTGGTGCCTCTTTCCTCACCAGAAAGAAACTAACTGCAGCTGATCTTGGAGTCCAAAACCTGGAGGGTTTTTACGGGAAAACCTGCATGTCAATTAGCTCATCATAAATGCACAGATCTGCAAAACTCTGTATTTGCCAATAATCCCCAAATCTCCTGTACTGCCAGGAGACGTTTCAAAAAAAAACCAAAAAAAACAAACAAAAAAAAAAAAAAAACACAGGAATTTTCAATCATAAAGAACAAAAAATATTTAGACATCATGAAATGTTTTATTTCAAATCAAACTCCAGGCATGTGGACTGAATTGCCATGTGATCTCCATCGTTTTTTAGGCAAATGCATTTGCTTAAATTCATAGCTCATGTGTGCCTCTCCTAACATGGAGTGAGGGGCCACTTGCCTTGTATAGGTAAATACACCCTCCATTTTCAGCCATGTTGTTTAGGGCAAGTTGAAAGTTTACCCTAAATCTGATTTAATACCTCATAAGCCTGATTTGTATGTGCTCTGCTATAAATGGTCATTGACTGAGTATTCAAAGCAGGAAACCAAGTGATCTATACATAAAGAATGAGCACTAATCTTCACAAGGGGCCCTTTCCTGGGCATTCTGAATGCTTTATCTGGTACAAATCCTCAGCTGTTAACTCCAGGTTTGATTCTCCTCTCACAGCAGTGTAAATCAGAAGTAGTAGTTCTGCTGAAGCCAGTAAATTTATACTGCAGTAAATCCACCATGAGAAGAGAATCAGTCAATTCCCCATTGGCATCAATAAAAAGAGCATCAGCCTTCATATAAATAAATGGCAAGAGGATTCCTTGAGTCCATTCCACTTGACAGAAGTTATTTGATAAATACATTTTAATGAGGTCTGTTTAGGCTGGGTTACATTTCACCTGATGTTTATATGGTAATGCTTCGAAACTGGTTTACTGCATGAAATATAACACACTTTATGCAGTCATCTATATGTATATGTGAGAAGAGGAGGTTGGATGTACCACATATAGAGAAAATTTACAATTCAGGGTTCTCAAATGGCATCTTTACCCAATTGTTAGAATACTAAGAGAAGCTGATTAGCTAGAGTGGTCAAAAAGAGAAAGAGACTCATAAAGCTGATGAAGAATAAATATTTGTACACACATGCCATACAACAGTCACTAATTTAATGTTAGAAGAGAGCAACAGCTGCTAGCTGTATTTCCCATCATGAAAAAAAATATTAATTTAAATATGGCACAGATTTGAATCCTGTATTTTGCAGGTATTGTTAAATATTCCCTGAAGTTATACTTTCCACTATATTTTTCAGCAGTAAGCAAAAGTTTTTCTCTTTAGAAGTCTGTGAATTCTGTGAAGTGACAGATTTTGCTGTAAATAGGATTTTGCTTGAGAACAATAAAGAGGCAATTCCCTAGTTATCAATGCACCAGATTGCAGGGATTGCAGAGACCTCAGACACTGGGGCTCCTGGCAAAAATAACATCCTTTGACAGCAGTTTGAAAGCAGCCCCCTTGCATGTCAGAGACAGAGTGAACCCACAGCTGCACAGGCTTCAGGAAAGACAATTTTAAAACAACTTTCTAGATTTAGCTCTCCAGCTAAACAGATTTAGCCAATTACCTGCCCGTGGGATCGCTTTTTGTGGCTCCAGGGCTGTCTCTGCCAGCAGCAGCTCCAGGTTTTCTGGCTGGGAACATCAGGCAGTAGGGACAGGCTCGCTGCTGATCTCATTTTGTTTCCCTGGAATGTGTTTAATGGAAGCAGAGCTGGTTGGGTACCCCATGAAAACACAGAGGTTTCAGCACAAAGACGTCCTGCACATCTGGACAGGAAGCCAGGTACAGGGGAGAGGGGACAGAGCCCTTTAGGATCTGAGGGGTGGAGCAGTTTGGGTGCAAAAAGTATCCCCCTTTATCCCCCCAAAACACTGCACCACAAGAGTTAAAATGGAAGAAATTTTCAACTCTGCAGTGTGGAAATGTGGGAACCCGCAGCTGAAAATGGAAACTTAACCAACCTCTGAGAAGTTTGCAGGAATGGAGAGGCTCCACCTGTGAATTTATCCTGGAAAAGGGAATGCAGGAAATCCCACAGGGCTGAGCTCGGTGGAATTACTCTTGTAATAACATTTTGTACAAAGAAGTCAAAACCTTGATTTTTGTTTCAATTCATGTTGAATCATGTTGCATCTCATAGTAATAGCAGTAATTTTCAGATATCATTAACTTTCTTTTGAAGCAGTTGTTTAATATTCTGGGATTCCTTTTTGTCTGATTTATCAGAATTATGAGTTTAGGAGGGGCTTCAGGGGCAGTGTTTGTTTGTACTGGAACATACACAATCAGGAAAAATCTTTTTTGCTTGACAAGCCAGCTCCTCCCTTCTCACTTCTAGAGTTCTCATTTGAAACCAAACTGTCTAATCTTTCTCTAAAAATTGTTTACTGCTCTTTTATTGTCACTTGCTTTCATAGATGCTGTCAGTGCACATGATACCCTCTTTGCTTCAGAATCTGCTTATAGCTGTGTATTCACAAAGGTGATAAAATACATTTCATTTCCACTGAAACAAGCTTGAGAGCCCTGTTGATAGAATATCTCTTAGATTATTGGTAATTCCATATTGTGGAAATTCAGCTGGGAATTCCAAAAATAATAAGCACTATGTCCAAATGGGGTGAAGGTTAAATCTTAGGAGTATAATCAGGTTCCAGAAAATGGAAATACACCATGTCATAAGTAAGAAACTGTCTGCATAGTAAATACTGTAATTAAAAATTGATTAATATTACTTGAATTAATTAATATCAATCAGAATTAATTCTTCCCTGATGCATACTCTTAACCTCTAAGTGGAGTACATGCAGTTTAAAACTTCCAGTGAGCTCACTGCTGAGCTTGAATTGAAATTCCTAAGACGTAACTTTGCTCATCAGTGTCTGACTTGGTTTTGTTGCTGCGTGGTGTGTCTGTACCATCACCTGCAGAACCAGCCCACAGCTCACACAACTGAGCCCAGGATTGTTTTGCTTAACCTTGGAGAGCAGAGGAGCTGGAGCTCACACCTCCCTGCTGTTTTGTTTTGTTTTGTTGGCCCGTTTCTCTGGCTGGGGCTGTGTCAGGGCTCTGCTGCTCCTCTGCTCCCTGTGAGACATCACCTCACCTCTGCCAGCCCCAAAGAGCTGCTGCTCCTGCTGCTGTGAGCCTGGAGAGCTCAGCTGCCAGCCTGCAGCTCTCCCCCTGATCCCTGCAATAGATCTGCGAGTGTGGAACTGGAAAATAAACCCCAAACCTCCAAGCTGCAGCTCTTCCTAAAGCTTAATGATAATCCTTTGTAGTGTTTGTGATTTGAACTATCACTGACATCTGCATCAGTAGCAGAGACCCTGAAGATAGGCTGGTCACAGATCAGAAAGATATCAGGAAACATGAAGAAGCTCCTTAATTAATTTCTAATCCTTTTTCAGCCTTAATCTTCTTTCTTACAGTAAGATCTGGCATTACTCATTTTCTGCACACATGCTTTCTAGATGATGTGGATTAAGTCCTAGGTCTCTGAATTGCTGGAAGCAGCATGTTGGTAGGTTAGCTCTTACTGCAGCCTTGTGCTGGAATGCCCAGGATTATTCTCTGTGGGCTGATACATTCAGCTAAAATATTCATTAAAGTATATGAAGTCATCCGGGATTTTAATCCATGCTCTGTTCTGTGTTTTACCAGGGTTTGGTCTCTTTGTTTGTGCAGTTATTCCAGAATTAGACTTACAAATAGCAGAGCTGGGATAGGGGACAGGAGGGTACCAAGGGAATATCTTGTTTCCAGGAATAAGAATAAATAATTGTGCATTTTGAGTATATATTGTATAAATCAATAGGTGGGGCTTTTTTTTTTCCCTGTACTAGCAACTATAAAATGTCTACTAATTTATTTTATGAATACATAAAATAAGTAGAGAGGCCTCTTCTGCAACCCTAACAAATAGAGATGCAAGAAACGCAGCCACCAAGCACCCTTCTCCACCAGAGCAGAATCTGAAGTCTCCCAGTTTGGGATATTTTAAATATATGTTAGAAAATTCCATCCCTATCAAATTCTGTAGCAGAGTAGTTTCAGGATCCTAAAGAAGGACCATAATTGGCTTTTTCCCCATGCTTTCTAGAGAAGCTTCTAAACTCCCCTATGGTTAAGCAGGAATTTTCCATTGAGATAGAGGTTTTTTTAATAAGGACTTAATCAAATTCAGCAACTGTCTGGGCAGCTATCACCTGATCTTGCTTCTGACACTTCCAGTAGGAGAGTTCCAGGCTGTAACCACAGCAGAGAACGGAATGTTCATCCCTCCAAACTGGGGAGTGAAGGTAGGTCAGTGCTGACAATGTGTTTTAAATTGTTCCTGCCTCAGATGCTCTTGCAGCACTACCAGATCCACATTTAGATAAGAATTTATAATCTGTCCCACTGCCTTGGAGTGCAGAGAAATGTGTTCAAGTAGCTGGGATGCAGCACTGTGCTGTGGAAGTGAAAGGCTGGATGTCCACTGAGCAGTTCCTGTTGGGTACCACACACACATCCCTGTGCTGCATGCTTTTGTCAGGATTTAGGTGATTTTGGGCTTGCAGAAAGTATTCAATTCTGCAAACACCAAGAACAGAGACACACAACAGACAATGAGTTTACCCAGAAGAGCAGGAAACACTTGAGGCCTCCCTAAATGTGTTTAACTTCCTGAGGAATACAGGGACAGGCACTACACAAAAGCAGACTTAAAATTACGGATATCCCCTATGTATAGGGCAGTAAAATAAGAGATCAAACTAACCAATTCACTAACCAATTCACTGAAAGATGGAGGAAAAACCCCTTTGCACAATTACAGATAAAAACACTGGGATTCGCATTTTCCTAATAGCCAAAGGGACATATTTAGGACTTTCTGAGGATTATTAACTAGAATGATATGACTTACAGAATTCTGTCTACTTAGCACTTTAGAGAAGGAGGTTATGTCAGCTAAGGTGCCTGGATAGGGATAAAGTTATCCTGGATGAGGATTTCTCTGACTTGGAGAATGAACAGACTGGGGAAATTGAGTCACATCTGTCACTTTGTGCCTCATTTCAGGGTGGTGGCTCAGACTTTGAGGAACACTCACCTTGATTGTAGATATTTTATCTTAGAGGTTGCTGGTTTGACTTTGCTTTGCATTTGTGAGAGAAGACATACAATGAAAAACAGGGATTTAGGAGTATCAACCTTTTTCTTTTAATATATAAATGAAAAAGACAACAAGGAACAGTATTTAAACCCATCTGAAATCCCTTAAAGGTGATTTGCCCATAATATTTCTATTCAGGCTTTTACTCAATACCTAAGTTGTCAATATTCAGTTTGTGTGTATCACATTTCATTCAGCAATCTCTTGATGCTTCTGTTATGCTCTAGTCTCTATAAATTTATGTTTCAAGCTGGGAGATTTTTATGGTATGAAAGCATAAGCTGGTATGGAAAATAGAAAAAAAAAAGAAAAAAAAAGAAAATAAAACAGAAAAAAAACCCCACCAAATAAACAAAAGAAAACAAAACAAAAAAGAAAAAAGAAAAAAAAAAAGAAAAAAAAAAGAAAAAAAGCCTAAACTTTTTAGAAAGAGCTGGAAAATGATACCCTGAAGATGTATCTCTGACTTGACATGCAACTAGCCACCTATGTACTTGGATAATTATATAGATACTTTGAGTCCCCAGGTGGATCCATATTTCCACAAACCCACAATTTTCATGCACAAGCTGCACTCACTCTTGAGGTGGAACTTGGAAACAGAAAAGTGTTTTTGATATTCTCACTGGCACGTTTTAGGATGTTTGCCCCTACATGAGTTTGTCATAGTCTGAGGTGTACTAGAATATTCTGTTGTTTCCATTTTATGTTAACAGCTGTGCCATCATCACATGAAATTTGTGCCCACAGAAGCCCACAGCCTCTCAGCTGTGTAAGGCAGACTGATTGAAGACACCCTGACACTCCTGAACATGTGCAGAGCTTTCATATACTCCGAGAAAGGACAATTCCAAAAGTGATGAAAGATATTTCCACAATTAGAGGCAGCGTTTTTAATGTTCCTGGGGTTCCCAGCACCTTTCCTCTGAGAGCCAGAATGTCCTCTGGAAGTGTTGGGCACCTTGGCCCAGCATTCTCATGGCAAATGAATGTCAGCAATGGAGGGGTAATGGATTAGAGCTCCAGCAAAAACTTCCCTTATAAATTCAGCCCTTTGCCAAGTCTGTTCATGCCCTACTTTCAAGACTGTCATAGCAAGCAATTCTGGACACTCTCTGTTTATTAAAAACAGACTGCTAAAATCAATAGAGCAATATCTTGTTGGAGAAAATTCAATTCATCAATAGGTTTGTCATTTTAAAGATGATCAAAGGACTTGTTTATTAGGCATCATCTGGGCTTTAGTAATAGTTGGTGTGAAAGTAATGAGACATAAACCATATTAGACTTACAAATCTATAAATTACATCAGGGAATGGATATTTTTCTCTAAGTGAAGGGCTGGGAGCATTTCCTATCTTTACTTTAGCCCATATTAGTCACCAATTACCAAAACCTGACTGCTCACAGATTGCAGTGGCTCAGGGGCAGTGGAATGCATGCATTTTAAACCATTAAAAATACCAAGTGTGCCAAAATGTTCATTGGACTCCTGTAAGCAGTATTTATTATGATCTGCAAGAGTTAATTTGTGAAAGCTGCAGCTCAGCCTAAGCACTGTCTAATTAGTGTGAACATAAACACATTTTCCTCTTCTGCAGGCAAGAGCAGCAAACCTGAGTGTGAGAAGGAGCTCTCAAACTCATCTTGGTTAGGGATGAAGAGAGGAAGGCTGCCTTTACACTGTCAGTGAGATGTTCAGCACCTCTCCACTCCTCAGCTTTAATGAATCCCAAAATAAAACTGTGAGCACAGAAATGCTTGTGCAAACACCCGGAGCTGGGGAAGATCCCCCACACAGGCATTAGGGAGCATCCCGCCCCAGTTGGCCACAAAGAAGGGAAAAAGGGATAAAAAACAGGAGGAAAAGCAACTGCTGATAAATAGGATTGTGGATCCATGGCTGAATATGGACTATTGAGTCTTTTTGGGAAGATAATAGAGATGAACTTGTCAACAAATTCCAACAGATGAAACATCCTTGAAACTCTTAGAATATATGTACAGTAATTTCATGATTATAAGTTGCACTTTTTTCATTGAAGAATCCATCCTACCCCAGTAGTGCGGCTAATCATCAGGTGCGGCTTATCTATGAACAAATCCCAGTGAAATGCCAACCCGGAAGTGAGAGCCCGCCAGGGAGGGTGCCTGGGGCTGCCTTTAAAGGCTTCACTGGTCTATGAAAACTGTTTGCAACTTGAGCACCTGACACCAAACCCCGCGCTGGTGCGATTCTGTTACTAACTTGATACTTTGTCGCACATGGATCCTTGCTTTTAAATAAATAAATAAATAAATAAGTGCGGCTTATATTCAGGTGCGGCTTATATGTGGACGAATCCCGTGGTCTACCCGGCTACCCGGATGTGCGGCTTACAATCAGATACGGCTTATAATTGTGAAATTACTGTAATAAAATACTTCTTAAAAATAAGCTTTTCTGTGTGGAAAGCTAAGATTCTCTCTAGTCTAAATTGTATCTCTATTGGAACAGTATTTTCATCTGCTGATTCCCAGCAACTCTGTCCCATAGCTCCCTCCTCTTTCCCTTAGGGATTCTTTTGCAGAGCCACATAAATCTGTACTTTGTAAGCAAAGCGACCAAGAAAGCAGAGGGCAATTGGTGGCAAATTGGCACAGCAGAAAAAATTATTTTCTAATAACCTTTTTCAGAATAGTTTCTCTCCATTTATTTAGGATCTGAGCTAATGGAAAATTGTCTTTCAGTCTACATAGAATAAGGCATTTGTGGGAATGATGTAAGAGGGCAAATGTTCTTCTTGGTATCCAGAGCCTGGTTTTGGTTGCTTGTGAAAATACTGATTTATCCAACTGCAGCACACATGGAGCTTTCCAGGAAATTGGTGTGTGGAACAAAGGACTGGCTCTTCCCCCATAGCCATGGAATCCATAAACACAGCAGGGAATGGGGAAAAAAACAACCAACGAAAAAAAGAAAAACACAGACCAAACAAACATAAAAACAAAAGAAGGAAATAATTAAAATCTCTTGACAAGTTAACAGAGGAGTGCTCCTAAGTGAATCTGGAGCTCAAATTCAACTGTTACCCAAATTTCCTGTATCCACACTGCATTGTCAGAGGAAAAAATGAAGAGTTTTGGCAGAGAGAGAAGTGTCAGGAAAAGCAAAGATAGGTTCAGGATAGGAGTTAGTTGTTTGTTTTTCTTTTATTTCTACCTCTTCTGCCTTTTTCTCAACATGAAAAGTACACAGAAGCAGACAAAATGAGAACAGTAAAACAAAGCTCTGTTAAACTGGAACAGTAATATTTGCAGCTGGAAAGGCTGATTTATTCACCTTCTTTAAAGAAATAGAAAAAGCAGGCCAGCACAAAACAGCTCTCTTCTGCATTAAAAAAAAAAAATCCCAATGAAATATGCTACTAGGCAGAATAACTCATGATTTTTGCATGCCAAAGGATTTGCCTTGACACATAATGAATTTTATTGAGGTCAAATTTCAAGTCTTTTATATACTGGTTTACCTCCAGAGATACATGGCTCAGGAAATCATATTGCAATAATCATGCATTTTTTCCTCATCCCTGATTTGAGAAGCAGTGAATATTGTGAATAACACTGCACTCAAAAACTTTCAAAAAAAGCTGATTAAACTATTGTCCCTTTTGTGCTAAAAGTTGAGTTTATAAACTCTATATGTCTTATCATTTCAGTAAAGCATCACCATGCTCCTCTGGCTACAGCACAGCTCAGACACTGCACTTTTCCTTAGGATGAGTTCATGGAATGTCATGGCTGGAGTGGGCAGAGGATCACAAAAGACAGCAGCAGTCCCTTCATTATTTTAGAGGGTTTATGAAAACTTAATAGGCCTGCTGGCAGCAAAGGAACTAGAGAAATAAATAACTACAGTGTGTAGTTATGTAGTTGTTTCCTAGCTCTTGTAAAATTGAATCATTAACCTCAATAATGGTGTGTTTGACTGTGGTGGAAAGCAGATGAGCTTTGAGGGCTCATCCTTTACCCTGGGAAGGAAACTCTGTGGTTCTCAGGCACCCAGATCTGTGCTCTGCACACCAGCAAGAAAGGTTTCTTACTCATCTCAGCCTGTGTGAGAGGAAATTTTTCTCCTCCTTTCAATTAATAAAGTTATTAAAAAATAAAATATTTCACTTCTGTAGATGTACATGTAGAGATATATACATATAAAGATGTATAAATGCAGGTAAATAAAGCATTAATAACCTGCACAACACTACAGTGTTAATTACTTAAAATGAAAGATACTTCTCAAACTAGTTTAGCACAGACTTTTTACTAATGCTGTCCAAAAAGAGTAAAGTAGAGATGCACCAACAGTTTTAAAGAGAATTTAAATCAATCAACTGGCTATATCTCATCTTCTCAGCAGGAAAGGATGTGTTAGGAATGAAGGTACTGAAGAAAACGCAGAAGCAAAATCAAGATCTTAAAAAGTTGGAACACATTTATTAATTACTTATGCAGTTGATCAAATGAGATTTAAGCATCAGACATCTAAGTCTGTCTTGCTAGATGGTAAACATAAGGAAATTAAAGCACTCATTTCAATATACATCCTATAAATTTCTGTCTGATCTGGTTGCTTTGGAAAACCTCTGGCTTTTCAAGCCAAGACCTCTCTAAAAGAAGAGCTCTGAAATCAGGCAGCTCCAAAGGTCAGTGTAACTCGCTAAAAAGGAACTCTGGTCCTCTGGTTTTTAGCATACTCAATTTTACCCTTTGAACCCACATAAAAAATGGAAAGAGCAATTTTTCATTGATCTGGATTTCTCACCAATTTTTGGCTTCTCTGCCATTTGCAACCTTTTAAATATGTATGTAAGCCTTGAGATTTTGAAAAGGCAGGTCTTTTGACATCCCTTTAGCAGAGACAAAAATTATTCTTAATACAACTTTTGATGCAGATTTTTCAAACAAAACCGAGCTAAAATCTCTTTATAGACTGTACGACTACATTTGGGTAAGAACTTCTCCAAAACCCAGTTATTCCTTTGATGACCTTTTGACTTAGCTTATTTCCAAACTAAGGTTAATAGACTAAAAGGAGCATGCAAATGTAGTTTTTCCCTCCTTCATATAATGCTTGTGACAGTCACAGCACAGGATGAGAGTTTCACCAGTGGTAAAAAAGTGGACACAGGATTGTGAACAGCTGATTTCTGCAGTCACTGAAAGCCTGGTTTAGAATGACCCAAAATACCTTTTTTTACTCACAATGGAATATTTTATATTAAGGGGAGCAAGATATCACTGCAAAGCTTGTGTCAGCATGCCCAGCAATTATTAATGCAAGACACCATAAATTTGGCTGCATCTGCTTTAGGCTTCACAGTTCCTAACAAGCAGAAATCATTGCATTAATGGAGTAGTGGAAAGCACTTTATTATCCCTAAAAGGCAGCATGTGGCACATGGGCTCTGTGGGGTGTTACCAGCATCCTTGGAGCAATTTCATTCCTTCACATCCTATGGCTTATAATTATCTCAAGACTAACCATGACCCTGCGGGTCCTCTATTAAAATTATATTTTGTTACAGAATGGAGTATACATTATTGAAGCACATTATTTTGATCACTGAAATTTGACATATTGGGCTCGTTAGCCAGTAAGCCTGAATATTTAATTTATGAGGTTAACTCCACGTTTTTTACAGGCCAGTTACTTCTGGGAAGTAAACAGGCAAAACTGCAGAGAAGTGAATGGGAAAAGTTCCTACTGAAAATGGTGCTTGAAAAGCAGAAAAAAGTGTGCCATGCATAGATGGCACATTACATTAGGCAGGTAAATGGGTTAATTGGGCTCATTAACATCACCTCCTTTTTAAAACTTTTCAACTGAGAAGATGAAAAGATTATGTTAATCTTTACACTTCTCTCTTACATTTTACATTTTTCACACGGGCCTTTTTTAATCAAATATTGGTGATGGTGACTGTTGTTCTTCAAAGCCCTGCAATTAGATTGCAGCTCCCTCCCAGTAAGTGGTGGTTTCTTATCTTTATTTCCCTTCTCTCCACATCTTTCTTTTTCATAAACACAACATAAGCTCCATTGAATTCTTGCCAGAAAAAGCCACTCTGGATGTTTTATCTGATGACCAAGAAACCTGCAGAGCCTGAACTCCCCAAACCCTTCTTGAGTCATGGAACAGATCCCACAGTTCTGTCCCACAGCTGAATCCACCACTCCTGAATTAAAGCTGCCATAGAAACCAGATGAGTTTTCCTTTTCCAGGCTGTGGCAATCCCTGTGGGATGCAGGTAAAGGCTGTGTGGGATGGATGGACGCTGCTCTCTGCTGGCAGCAAGGAAAGCATGCAGGAAACGGGGAATTTCCCCTAAAATTCCCTTCAAAAATAAACCCTTTCAACAATATATTGCATAATGCTGCTTACAGTGATCGAGCATAAAGGCAGGAGAAAGGTATTAGGTAAAATGACTCTTCAAATGTACAAATATTCATTGAAAGCACCTAATAAAACCGCTGTAGAAAATAATTGCTTAAATACAATTTTGAAAGTTCTTTTCTCTGCATGTGTCTCCATACACACAGAAGATACCTCGGGACCAGGATAAAGGTCTCAAAAGTTTGGAAAATCGATAGAACAACTGACTCCTATTTGAATATGGCAATCTCCTCTTGAAGAGAAGACTTCAAAACACTTCTTTAAAGAACTGTTAAATAACTTAGAACAACAACTCTATAAAACCATTTTCTTTTCCAGCTTGGGCCCCCTCTAGCAGCAGCCGGAGGAATGAACACCATGAAACTACTAAAACTAACTGGGTACCATAAGCACAATATTAAGAGAAGGAATGTTCTCATGTAGTAGCCACCACTGTGAAATAAAGGAATATACAGTAATTTCACGATTATAAGCCGCACCTTTTTCCTTGAAGAATCCAGCCTGCCCCAGTAGTGCGGCTTATAATCAGGTGCGGCTTATAATCATGAAATTACTGTAATTCTGCTGCAGAGGGCAAAGCAGTAACCTCTGACAGGTTACCATTGGAATTCTGTTTTGGTGCAGTGCTTCCTCACTGCCCCTAAAGTCACATTTCAGACCACAGAGCTGAAGTGTCTGTAAGCTGTGCCTTCAAATGCTGAAGCAGCCTCTGCTTTGCACAAGGGAGGTAAGGGTATTTGCTACAATCCAGTCAATTTAAATCAGGGAGGACAAAACTTTATATCACAGCATATAGGTACTGTGAACAACCACCAAAACCACCCCATTAAACAAAAGGAACTTGCTTGAGGGATTCAGAAGAAAAATTCAGTTTATCACTGCACATAGAAACTCAGGTTCAGGTGACATTAGTCAGAGAGTGAAATTTTCCATAGGACAGTTCTTCCTAACTGTCAGGAGGAAAATGAAACAACCTGGCAAAGGTTGATGTATCCCAGTGAGACAAATAAACAATTGCACATTTATCTTTGCATATTTTCACCTTGAGATCCTTTGATGGGGGGTGCTGTGACCAATTTAATGTTATTGTTAATGCTTTAATGTTTCCTGGAGCACCTGTCTCTCCATGGAGCTGCTCAGGGAGAGGAGTTGAACAGAAATCCAGTGGCACATCACAGCTTCCTTGGGCTCCCCATGGCACTGCTGCCATTGCTCAGGGACAGAAACCCAAGGTAATGGCAAAGTGGTTCAGGTGCTGCTCTCAGAGGAGGAAAACCCGCGATTCCCACCTCTCCCAGAGCCTGCAGAGCTGCTTTCCTACCCTGCTGGGGCAGGGGCGTTCCACAAGGAAAGGATGGAAAAGCCAGGCAGCAGATGATCAAAACCTGGTTATTGCAGCACATAAAACCAGGGCACTGTAACTCCTTCAAAACACAGCTCAAACCTTGGTGATTTGTTTCCCTCCAAAGCACTAGGCCTTCTTTGGGCTGTATCTCTTTTCCTCATAAAGAAAAGAACATCTTACACTGCAGATAAGATCCAAGGACACCAGAGCAGGCAGCCATACACAATTGATTTTCCTGCTCCCAATATTCAGTGCTGCTCCAATGGCAGGTACTGATATAAGTTTTTAAACGTTCTTGGAACTAATCTTCAGGCCACTTTTAACTTGGATAAATCCAGAATGTCCTGTTTCACTATTTGTGAAGGCCCCAGGAAGCAGAGGGGCTGTGCCAGCCCTTTAAGGTGACAGGGAACTGCAGATGCGGCGTGGAATTGAGAGGCAAAGCATCCATCCTCTTTTCCTCCTGCATTCCCTGCTTCACCCTGGAACAGGCTTCCTCTTCTCCTGCTCAGGCTCCTGAACTATTCTAACAGAGGCTGTCATGTAAAGATACAGGCCACAAAGAAAGTTCTGAAAAGTATATTGTTCGGGACTATTTGTGGACGAAAAGACAAAGGGAACAAGACACACAGCTTGGACAAAACAAATGTTGCTCCTCAGATGATGTGTTAAATAATGTCACAGAAGCAAAAAATTCTTTCTGGACTGTTTTTAATGTGGCTTTTTTAGTTTGGTTAGGGGTTTTTTTTTAATTATTGTGGGGTTTCTCCAAATGGTCATAAAGATTGAAGCATTTCAAGATAAACATGCACCAAAGAGATTGTGTTTCTTGGGTGTGAAATTTTATTGACGTTTCTTGTGTTCCACCTTTCTAAGAGCAGAATTGGGACTTTTTTGTGGTCACAGTGCCAAGTTTTACAGAGCTACCACAGATATCCAGATCTTACTGAGAAGTGAAGTATGGAATATATCAGCAGCCTATGCCCATGTGGATATCTTGCATCAAGATAAAGAGAGAGAAAAATGCTGCTGGAGAATTATGTGCACAAAGCTCTGTGAAGCAAGAATTAAAAGTAATGAGATTAAATAGAAAGTAACTGCATCAGGAATATGTTAATAAATTAATTAAAGCCTACCGAAGTTGAAGTGTTCCATAATTAAGATTGAAGCCCATGAGAGTGCTCTCTTCTTCTTGGGTATTTTGCCACTGAAATATTACCTGTTTGGAAATATTTGGAAATCTGTGAGGAAAATGAGGTCAACTGAGATTGTGGCTTGATCATTAACTTGGATGATTTTAGACTTCTCTGTTTTCTCAGAGCAGCTTAATGGATGATTTAATACGTTTTCTGTACTGCAGTCTCATTTCTAGCACATAAGATAAATGTGAATATTGATCTTTCTTAAAAAGAGGAGGTCATGATTTAGTGCTTATTTCTTCCCCAGGTTTGTTTGCTGAGTTTTCATCTTTGTGTAACTTTCAAGTCAAATATGCAGTAACAAAGCAGAGCAAGAAGCAGCACAAAGGCCACCATGCTGAAATACCTGAGATCCCTCTGACAAATTAAAGAAATAATTATATAGATCTTAACAGCTCTTTTAAATGAGCCTCTTCAACTACCCTGTAACATTTTATCTAGTCCTCTGATAAAAAATAAATACTGTGGTTTCTGGAGTAGCAGAGGCTGTTAACTCTACCAGGAAAAGACATTTTTTCCATAAGGTGCCCATTCTCCATACTGAGTACTTTGCAGTAATGTACAAAATGCAGAAAATACTTTCTTGTTAACTTCTACACCTGCAACCTTTTGTAAGGCCACATGCAATTTTGCTACCCAAAAAACCAACTTTGTTTGCTGTTCTGAAATGAGTCCCCATCACTTTAAAGGTTCAGTGGTATAAAGAGGGAGAATCCTTCTCTTATCAATGAACAAGATCAGAATCTCATTTTCTGCAGTTTCAGTTAAAACTGCACACAGGGAAAAGAAAATGCATTATTTGCTCTGCAAAAGGCATTTGTGGGTATTGAGCTTGCAGACAGAGGGTGAACATATTTAAGTGTTTCTGTGTCCTGACTGTAAATGTTTATACTTGAAATGTACACCTATAAATGCGATGAGATTTTGGGGTTGTGTATAAACCAGACAATATCCTGAACTGCAAGAAAGAAATTCACATAGTGCTATGATGGCCCTTCCCATAATGAAGCACAGCCAACTGCAGAGCTTGGGCAAGTCACAGAGTCTCCTCACAAAAAAATTCCTCAATATTTCAGCCTTTTCATTCAGCTGTAATCTCAGTACATGGAAAATACAAGACCTTGCTTCCTAAATGGGCATGTCCTGAAGTGCAGTTTGGTGCTGGATCTCAAGTGGTCTCTGCAGCTCCTCTTTCTTTGGGAACACACAGCAATAAATCCAGGGCTTCCCTTAAACCTAAGAGGGCACACAAAAGGGCAAGACCTGGTATTTTTTATACTGAAGATCTTGGGCTTTGTCCTGTCTGATGCCCAGTCTGTGTCCATGCAGGGGAATTTAAAAGTTCAGGTCAGAAATGAGGCATGCTTCACTGCTTTACTGGAATTCCCCAACTGCAGCTATGCAGGGAAATTCTGGTTCCAAAAAGTCAATACCACATCATTATGAGCACTGCATTTTTATGAAGGGGGAAATAAGAAAGACAAATGTTACTCCTGTTCATGAATTTACCTCTTATCATTTCCCCTCTCTGCTCTGTGGAGATTAATTTGATTCACATTAGGGGTTATTTGGGTCAGTTTTACTTCGAGAGAGGAAATAATGGTAACCTCATTTGAGATTTATGCCAATTTAAGTAAGAAAATGGATTCAGAATATTTTGCATAGCTGCTGAATGTAACTGAGGGTTCAGTGAAGCATGAGCTTCCAAATGTGAATAAGAGGCTTTAACCATTTTCCCCTGTTTGTTTTTAAACCACATTTTTTACTTATGATTAGCAATTTTGTGTCATTTATATTCAGTGTACTGAAACCAAGTTCAATAAACTGACCTTCCTCCACTTATTAAGCTGAACTTGGTATTTAATTATTATGCATGCAAAGTCAAGTAGAAAATTAAGGAGCATTTATAAATAAAATCATCGTGGTTTATTTGCAGCAAACAGGAATATCTGCCTTTATGACTGTTCATAAGAAATTTATTACTGCTTATTTTAAATTGGAATAAACACCCAAAAAAAGTAGAACATCTGTAGCAAAGTGTAAAGAACCACAACAATCAAAATCTGTTTAATCTCCTCCATTTAGTTCTAGTGCACAGTCTGTTCAGTGTAACTTTTTACAATGTACTGTGCAAGAAAACAGGTCATTTAAACTCAGTAATTAGTATTATAGATAAAATGACACTGCAGCAATGTTAATTACCATAGTACTGATGTAGTATAGGATATAATACATAATAGTCATGTCTTTCTTTTTAAATTGAAGTGCAACTAAGCATATTGTTGCTATACTTCTACTTCATAAATTAAATGAATGTTATTCAAGTGTACATTTGTATCCATGCAGAATGTTTTAAAATAAATCATAATTCTACTTTAATTCAAACTGGTATATTTTACTTTCTAATTGTATAAATTAAAGAACTTCTTGATCTAGAAACTTTTTCTAAGACAGTGGAAATCACGACAGAATTATATTCCACATGAAAAATGTCCACAATCATTTTCTTTTTTCATTACAGCAGCTGTAAATCAGTTTGCAAATAAAACACAGCATTCAGCCTTTTTAAAAATAAAGATGAATCTCAAGGAGCTATTTGATGTGTAGTAGGAACTAGACATATATAATCAAATTGGAATTCATTCTGCACTTCTCTGGCTAAAAGATCTGGCAATAGTACACATAAAATATTTATAACAAAACAAAGAGACTTGCGTGGGAAGACAGTGAAAGTTTTTACCTGCAGATCCAGGAGGCACAGAATTCCCTATTAATGAAAAATTCCATCTCTGCTTTTTGAAGCACCTTTACTTTTGGGTAACTTTGTTATAAATATTAAAAGGGGGGGGGGGGTGGAATTAAATTTCAGATTTGCTTAAGTGGACTTTAATAATTTATATCAGCTGAAATGTTCCTATTTCCAGTGCAGAAATTTTGAAATGAAGCCATTATTCAGACCTAGCATGAAAAATACTCTAAAAACCTACTTACTTAGAAGTGCAACAGTGCATTCACCACATCAGCCCAAGGCTAAAATGTGTACATAGGGTTTTAGCAAAATATTTGGATACACAGTGTAAGGTTCAAAGCAGAAATGAAGTGTGACCTGAGGTTGGTTGTTCCATCTCTGTCCTGGTTGGAGGACAGGTGTCTGCTAAGAAAAGCAGGAGCCTCTCTTTGAAATGGAGAATGTAAACTCTCTCCTTCAAATTATTATTATTTTGAAATCAAGGGGCTCTCAGGCAAAGATATGAGAATTAGGAATAACAGATCTTTACTGGGAAAATTAAATAGAAATACAGTACTACAAAGAAACAAACCCCAAACACTGACAGAGTCAGA
>VRYO01002184.1:6251638-6262559 GCA_009812075.1 Sialia sialis | reverse complement strand
TTCTTCTAACTTTTAACTAAAATCCTAATTTTTCTAAGATTGGTGTTTCACATACACAATATTGTGCCAGGCAGAAAGCTTTTTGTCATCTATACCTGAACCTGCCTCTCACCAGCTACTTCTTACATTTCCAAACTTGTCAATATAAAAAAAGAGGTAGATAAAAACAATGCCAGATAGAGTAGACTGTAGCATAATAAATATGCCAAGCTAAGTAGATCTCAGAGTACTTCTGGAGTGCAAGGCCATAAGACTTTGAAAATATTAAAAATCAATGAAGCAGTGAAAAATAATTTACAAGATGTGTCTTCGAAGTTCATGGAATGCTGATGGGGTGAATACCTCTTAGATTGTCTCTAAATATGTAGTAATTTTTCTTTGGATGTATAATCTCAAATTTATTGAACCATTTAATTATTTTGACAGAGTTCACACTTTGATCCTAATCAGGAGACCTGTGACAGAACAACTGTTTATCAGACTGCTGCTAATGAAGCAAATAAAGCAATCCTTAAATGCACACATTTCATCTGTGCACCTTTCTTACACCACCTATCTGTGGGGAAGTGGAGCTCAACAGTTTATGCAGAGAAATCTGCTCTGTTTTCAACAGCATGCTTCCCTTGATTTCACATTGGAAATCTCATTTACAGAAGTGACACTATATGTAAAAGTGCCACATGTGGCTGCCTGAACACCTCAAAACCTCCAGCTACAGACAGTAATATTGCCAACAACTTGAGAAAAAAACAGCACAGCCTTTGTCATCTGAAGTTTGTGACCTGCTGTGATGCATCAGCCTTTGAGTTTTTGGGCCAAATTTTCTCAAATTATCAGCAGAGTGGGAGCTAAAAACCATATGTGTGTGTGCATACATATATAAACATGAGATAAAACCAGCAGCAGGTGAATGCTGAGCTGGTTTGAATGAATAATCCACTATGTAATAGTTGTTAAGACAAAAATATTTTCTTTTGTTTGTTAAGAAGCTGTCTTCTTTTGAGATCTTTTCTCAAAAATCATGAATCATCTTTGATTCATGAGAAATTTTCTTCCTTCTCCTCCTGCCCCTCATGTTCTGAAGCAATGTGAGCTGATCCTGCTTTAGATGGGTTGCACTGAATTCTTTTCCCCGTTATTGCTGCTGGCAGTTTTACCCTTCTCCCACTTGCTATTAGCAGTGGAGGAACCAGAAGGAAATGGGAATTTGGGGAGCTGGCAGAGCCCCAGCTCTGGTTCTCCTGCCTGCAGAGAGGTTTGCCATGGCAGCCCCTTCCTCATTCCTGCTTTTCTTTCCTCTGGTGCCTTGTCTGGACTGGGATTAGGGCTTGTTTTCATAGCACAGACACAAAATGGTCCAAGGTGCTTTGTGGAGAGACAGTTCCTGGAAGGTACCAGCAGATCCTGCAGGAGTCACTGCCAATGGAGCTGTTTCTCAGCATCACTCTCAGAACATTTCCTCATTTTACTGTGACCTGTAATCCAGCCTCAGCCCCACAGTTTCATCTGGGTCTTTTCAAGTAGTCGCAATTACCTTGTCCAATTAGATCTACTTTTATTATTAAATTGTTTATTTACCAGGCCCTTGGTTGGCCAATAATGGTGTAAATATGATGAGGGTATAAAACTGACCTGTGAACAAACTTCTCCAATCACCTCAGCCTGCAGAATGATCTGTGCCTGTCCCACCCATGGGATTCTCTACACCAGGATTTGTGACAGCTGCCAGATGTCCAACTCCAAGGTGTTCCTCTGTTACTTACTGAATTTTGAGTACTTCATTTGTGAAGTACAGTATGAACATGAAAGATGCTAAAAAATATGTTCTATTCTCGTGTTCCTTACTTAAAAATTAGAAGTTCCAGAAAATATAATAAGAGCATCAAATAATTTATCAAGAGTATAAATACAGTATTTTCACCTCCCTGCTCAGAGTATGAGCAGATTCAGCCTGTGCCTCTTCTCCCAGCTGTCTTCTGAGTTAAAGGCAGTTCTTCTGTTGTGCTTTTAATTCATTTTTTTTTTCTAAAACAATGCATGTGCTTTGTGGTGCTTCAAATAATACAGAATAAACTTAGCTAAAAAATTACAGTTCAGTGCTCCAAAGTTGGGAAGTAGGAGCAGAAAAGCTGGTTGTGCATCTCCTAGTTTGCTTGCCCTGACAGTCTTTTTTTGCCTCCTTCTCTGCTGTCTCATCTGATCTGTCACAGAGAGAGATCAAACAGGGTGAATCAAACAAGTCAAAGGAATTCAGAAGGTTGGGGCTTTTCTCATCCCCAACATCAATTTTGCTGAATTACAGCATCACTGTACTTTTAGGCTGTACATTAATGCTGCCCTCCTTGCATGATAAAATAAAATAATACTTTTATAACACAGTTAATGCAACAATTAGGATTTTTTTTTTGTTTCTGAAATTTGTTGATTCTAATTACGCAACAACAGAGCTAAAATTCAGAATGCAGACACAGTTTAGAAAAGGTGAGATACTGCAACCTGCCAGAGCACCTGAACTGATTCTTCTGTTCTTCCAGAAGCACTTGCAGTTGCCACCTGTGCCATCCCCAAAGTGATGCAGGTGGTGCAGCAGCATCACTGCCCTTTCCTGTGACCACTGCAGGCCACACAGCAGAGCTGGGCCAGCCAGGGAGTTTGTGGTGTAAATACAGAGAGAAGGGAATGATGGATTTGCCTTGGAAAAAAGAACTTTTGATGTAAAAATAACAAAGGTAGAAACCGCATGGTACAAGGGACAACTTCCAAAGACCTGAAGCCCAGAAAGCATACAGGGGGATGGATGGGATGGGGGCACAGGGTCCAGTCAATAACCAGGATAAGGAGCAGAACCAGAGATGCAGCTGCTGTAACCAACCACATATTGAAACCAGGAACAGCACCTTATTGGTAACAAACTAATTAACATCACAGTTCCCATGAGCTCTTTATTATCTCACCATGATGTAGGGATGTCCTCCCTCCTTGCTGGGAGTCTCCCAGGGTTTCAAGCTGGAGCTTTCTGCATTTGCAGGTGAAATCAGCTCTCAATTCCCACACTTTCCCACTGTGACAACTCCTTGGAAAAGCAGTGGCCTGGTCTCAGACTAATATTCACTAACCTCTGAACCCCACTGAGACAGGAAATCAGGGTATATTTAAGGACCATTTTTCCTCTCTAGGAAATGCATAGTGGGGGATGAAGCAGCTGAATGGCTAATGTTGGAAAAATGACACATTTTAAGTAACAGGAAGAAACAGATCAGAAAAGGACAGGGGAGAGGTTTGGTGTTCATAAAAATGGGAATATTTGGGTCTGAACATGCTCAAGGAAAACACCACGGTTGGAGTGGCAGAGGCAGCATCAAAGGAAAGGCTGCAGAGGAGCAGGGCTCGGAGGGAGTCCAGCCCTGCTGGGCACACACAGCCACAGGCATGGCTTTGAGTTCATCTTTTCATCTGCTGGCACTGTCCAGAGCTGACAAAGTGACAGGAGCAACATTTGAATCTGTTCAGTGAAGGTGGGCAGCCTCGGTTCTGCACAGAAATGCAGACTGACTTGATAAAACAACTGAGTTTAGTGGGAATTACAGGGTGAAAGTAGACAAACTGCAATTTGGACTGGAGCACCAGAGCCAACAGCAACTTTATATAAAGTGGTTGAGATGTAATGCCCTGAAGTACTCACAAATGCATTTTCACATCTTGAGAGTCTTACAGATTTTTTTCAGGAAATGTCCTAAAAATCTCAACCTTGATGTTCAAACTCATGATTGTTTTCAGCAAACCTATTTCCCTGGTGAGTTGCCCTCTTTTCTTCTGCAGCATATTTCTTCTACTTGACTCCCAGTTATGCACAAAGTGATTTACTAGACAGATTGCATTTTTTTCCCTCTTCTGGAAAGTGTCAGCTTCTGAGCAAGATCAAATAACCTTCTGCACTTCAGTATTGACTAATTTTAATTATTAAAACTTTTCTTCGAGGAAAATCTCTTCATGCTGTTTGCTGAGAAACCAGCAATTTTTACTGGTATTCAGGGACTTCTTGAGATCAGGGTACTCTGGATACAGAATTCTGAATTTATACTGGGCTCACACTAATACAACTTTTTTTTTTTTTTTTTTTTTAAGTAGGAAGAACTAGATTTTTTTCTCTTTCTTTTTTCTATGTGTCTCCTTTTAAACTTGAGATAATGGGCTTTGCAAAGGCTAGAGAAACAGGAACACATAAATTGTTATGCAGTAAAACAAAATCATATCTATATTTAAATGAATTATAAAGCTAAACACTTAGTTTGCATATATATTAAGCTTATTAAAATCAGAAATTAATCTTTTATTATTAATCCTTTTAGTGATTCTCAGACCCCCACTGACAGTTTCATATGGAATCCTTTCCTCACAGCAGCCTGGTGAACTGATATTGTTAAACTGTCAATGAAAGAAAATCACAGCTACATTGCTATTTGAATTTCTGACATTTAAGTTCTCAGATTTTCACATCATTTACAAATAGTCAGATGTTCTAGCAAGGTAAAAGCATAATTACACTGTTGCTCCATAGCTCAAATCTACAGACAGCATTGCCTGCATTTAAATAAAACACAGCTCTGGCTACAGACTCCACAAACCAGCCTCTCACCTCAACAATGAACTGTTTACTGCAGGACAATGAAATGAAATACATGCTTAATGATAGAAAATGGACAAAGTAATAAAGTTATAGAGAGAGTCAACATTATCTTCAATTAGGTGTCTACTTTGGTTGAAGAATTCTTAGCATTACAGTTCAAAGAGCTGGATTTTTATCTGCAGTAATTTTCAGCTCCATTTCATCTGTGCACTCAGAGAAAGGGTTTGTTGTTGTTTTGTTTTTGGTTTTTTTTTGCTGTGCAAAAGCCATACCAGAGGATATGGTATATAACAAAGAAATTAAATAAAGGAAGAGGTGTCAGGCACAGCACTAGGACTAACTGAAGAAAGTACAGCTGGGACAATTGGTGAATAGTAATTGCATGGGGGAAAGACTAAAAGAAAACCCATGGGAGGCATTGCTTGGATAAAGCCATCATTCCTTATACACCTAAAAAAGAACAGCACATTTCCATCGCCATGCACAAACAGCCAAATAATGGCATGATTTTACAGGACTGGCGTCAATCCAAAGAGAACCAGAGTATTTCCCTGCACTCCAGTCATGCTGGGAGCACCCAAACTGGGGACAGCAGGAGCATCACCCACTCTGTGAACCATGCATCCTGCCCGGGTGTCCTGGCAGGGGGAGGTGGCTGCTGATGGGGTGGGAGAGGAGCAGGCACCACTGCTGCTCTTGCCTCCTCAAGTTCTCCAGGCTGGAATCACCCCTGAGCTCCAGCTTTGACTGAGCTTCTAAAGCTCCAGTGCTCTCGATGCGCCCTTTGTACCGAGTTATCTCCAGATGATTAAAGCAGCTAATAGTTGCTAAAAAGGTTCTTTATTGTAAAAGCATATCAGTCTTCAAAGTCACATATATTAAAGCCCATGCTAAGTTTTAGCATAAAGTCGCAAACAAAAGCAGGAGCCGTCCCTGGGGCTCCCAGTGTCACTGCCAGAGCTCCTCTCTCCTCCTCGGGTGGTGGAGATGCTGACAGGCATAGCAAAGCAAAATGGAAAGCAATGGCAAAAAGCAATGGCAAAAGCACTAACTCTGCCTAATACATAATCTTATATAGGATTTTTCCAACACGTTAACACATAAATTCAAACCACTACCTTTTAGAATTCTAATTTCTTAGCATGTTAGGATATATATATACTATGTATACAATCTATCTTGTTTTCTATCTGAAAAATGTAAGCAGTATTCTCCCTGGAGTTCTATTTTGTCTAAGTACTGTCTCAAACTGAGCTTCTGGAGCCTGCACTGAAAACATCAGTATGCTTTTCAACCTTCACTACAACTTGTTCTTCTACTCTGGTGTCTGCACCTTTTACTTATTAAAAACACTACAGCTCTCACTGGAACTTACTTACTGACTTACTTACTTACTTACCCTAAAATTTATATTTACACCTAAACTTAACTTATTCTTTACCTAAACTCCTATTCTATGTGTGGGTGGCTTGACATGTTCCAATCCATCCAAGGGCTTTAATTCTATTCCTGCACTCTGGCTTCAGCCTGAAGGATTCAGGCAGGCTCTTGTCTCACTGACTCCATCATTTGACTGCTCACCACCTTGAGGTGTTGTCACCCAAGGGCACGGTGCTGCATGGGGAGAGGGGAGCAGGCTGTGCCCTTCACACCCCTCTCAGACATTATTTCGCAAGGAAGCCACAACATCCCCACCCAGCTGGTATTTCAGGAGTCTGGAGCTCTCCCAGTGGGAGCTGGTGGCAGCAGGAGCTGAGCCCTGGGTGTTGTTTGCATGGCAGTCAGGAGCATTCTGGAGGCCAGGCACTTTGCCAGCCACAGTGAAGAGCTGCTTTCACAGCCTGGCTGAGGTCAGGCTTCCTGCCAGCACTACGGAGTTTACTGCATGGACAAAACAAATTCCAAAGAGTTCTGTTTGAATCCCTGCCCAAAGTCATCTTTTCTCATTGCGGAAAGTCCAACAAACCAAAGATTGGTTCTTCAAGAACTCAGCATTTTAGAGCACGCCATGGTCCCTGATCTTCTTTCATTAAGGCAAAATATCTCTTTGGCATTTCAGGTATTTCCATTTCAGTATTTCCAGCATTTCAGCTGTATAAACTAACCTGCAAATGAATACAGACTGTGTTGTCTAATAGGGAAAAAAAGCTTTGACTTCTGTTGCCTGATGTAGAAAGCTGATAAAAACGACAAATGTGACTTACTGCTGCCCCTTCCACCACCATCACATCCTTGTCCTGCACTTGTTCAGCAGTGTTTGGCAACACCCTGCTTCTTTCACCAAAGCCTTCAGAGGAAGCTAAAGGGCTTACTTTAGAAAGATAACTGGCTTAGTTCCAGCTCTAAAGTGTCACTTATCTTCCCTGCTGAGTTTAACGCCACTCAAGTCATTCAGAAACAAGATAATTTTATATTTGTCTGCCTTAAGCTGTACTATCTCACATTCTTAGATAATCCCTTTCCTCTTGTTTTTGGTTTTTTTTTTCTTGCTTGCTATTTCTCAACTTCAAATTTGCCTATTAAATTACAAACTGGCTCTTATGCCATTCACATGAACACCAAAAGGCACTTGCACTTCTCTTGGCTTTAAAACAAGCTTCCAGGATATTCTTCAACAAAAATGAAAAAAAGTCCGCTTATCTTCTGCCTGTAGGGCAGATCTGTGCCAGCTTTCTCTGAATCTTTTACTCTGCACCTCTGACAGGTGTTAAATTTCTCAGAATCATTTCTAAAATTTGACTCTAATTTATCCTCTCATCTAACACAGCATTAATACCTTAAAGGACCTCTGACAATTCAATAAAGCATCATTCCAGAAATGCTCTTGGCTATTTTGAAAAAAGTTGGGCTTTCTCAGACTCTTTTGTGTTTGAACTCTAAACTTGCATTCAAACAGCATCTTAACTAGCAATTGTATCCATTTCAGTTTTTGTCCTCTTCTATTAAGCTTTAAAAGTTTTCCTGTTACCATATTTTGAGGTGCTGGAAATCAAGTAGAAATCCTATAGTCTTCTGCCAGAACTGTTTGAATTCTGATTTCTTTATGTGCCTTTTATGGGTGATGTGTCACAAATTGTCCTTGTCATGGATCAATGACACAGATTGAACTCCATAACATGACATTCATTATTGAGATGCTTTCTCCAGTACTAGAATTTTACATCTGAACCTCTCACAATATTGGTACTGAGAAAAATGCAGCCATTGCCATGTTGGATTTGACAAGCTGGGCAGGTATGGGAGGGAGAGCTGCTCAGAGGCAGAGTAGGACTGGAATGTGATTTTTTTAAGTCATAGGTGAGCAACCCAGTCACTAAAGTGGAAGGAGACTCTTGAGGGGAGAGCATGAGAAAAACCAATCTTAGAATAGTTGGAAAAGACCTTTTAATTTAAAGTCCAGCTGTTATCCTGTCATTACCAAGGCCATCACTAAACCTCATCCCCAGGTGTCCCATCTGCACATCCTTGTGGGATGGTAACTGCACCACTGCCCTGGCAGCCTCTTCCAGGGCTTCATAGCCCTTTGGGAGGAAAATTTTTTCCTTAAACCTCCCCTGGCACAACTTGAGGTAATTTTCTTTCATCCTGGTCCTTGTTAGCTGGGAGAAAGACCAGACCCACCTGGTACCACATCTTCTCCAATGGGCAGTACCAACAGCCTCTTAAAATACATCCTAATTTTATTCTGTGCTTTCCTCATATACATACACATTGCTGTCAATTTAAGAATGCAAAGTCTCGTGCTTCATTTTTGGCAAAATAGGAAAATAGCATTCTAAATTTACAATACACTTTTGTGCTCAAGATTGCAGGTAAAACTGATGATTGCCTTATTTCTGCTTGTGGTTTGGAACCCTAAGACTAACCTTTACTTGATAGTTAACATTAAACTTTGTTTTTCCTTACTAGATGATGAAATGAGGACAAAAGGGGCAAAATCTGGATTTTCACTGGACCAAATTCTCTTAACTTTCTTTTGCTCATCCTTTTATTCATCAGTCTGTGATGTGTCTCTGTGTGCCCTTGTCCATCATGCTCAGTCCCTGAACAGAAATGGAATTACAGATGTTTTTTTGGCAAGGTGGACTGAGAGCTGTGGTGGATTTTGGAGAAGGCTTGAACTGCTGATTGTTTTGTCAGTGACCTGCTCTGGCATCCTTTGTATTCAGTGTCTCAGGGCAATGCAGTGAACAACACAAATAGCATCAATCACCACTTCCCCACATTCTTGACATGCTGGAACCATTTTCTACCTCTTTCTGGGCTCATTGTGAAAGAAGCAGAGAATTCTAGCAGAAATACAGAGCACCATTATGTAACTGAATCTACCAAATGGAGCGTTCACACCGAGTTCATCATCGTGGTGTCTGAGCATCTGTTGTATTTAAAATGAGAAAATATTTTAAATGCAGTGTTTAGTCAGAATATGCTGCACGAATCCAGAAATTATGATAGACTCATCTCACAGTGGTTGTTTTTTTCTAACATTACCCCTATTCACTCTAAAGGCACAACTTTTGTAGAAGATGGATTGGGTCAGTGCCAAATTACAGCTGGCAGTGAATTTCTGCATCAGCCGAGACATAATCAGCATTAAGCATTTGAGGCTCAAACTTCAATTTTATCCTCACACAAAGCAAATTGCAGACAAGTGTCATTTATTTGTGTTTACCCAGCTCTTGCTCATCTGCTAACAATGAGTGACAGGAGTGGCTGAGTGACGCGTCGGACAGAAATACCCATGTTGGGAACGATTGGCTCAGCAATGACTGCCCTGTCAAAAACCCTCCTGAGTCACTCAGCAGCCAAGGAGCTCCTCTGCACCTCTGGGGCTCTCTTGGGGTGCATTTTCTGCTGTGTGGAAAAGAGCACAAATGGTCATGACACTTGCAACACTTCCAGAAGCATTTGGATGTCAGGAATCCATCACCTCTCACTTGTAATTTTTCAGCCTATTTTCTTAATTTTTTTCTTGTTGGAAGAAAGGGGAAAGTCCTGAGAGCAAATTCAGATTCTGATCTCTTCAGACAGTAATTTGTACTTTTTACTGTAGTCCTGGGGATGCTTAAGAGAAACATCAAGTTTTAAATACTGCCTAAACTGGTCTTGTTTCCTACTTGCAAATAAACTAAAGCAAGACTTAGGAAAGAAATCAGACTAGATATAAACATTAAGGAGAAAAACTTAATTGTCTACATTTCATTCATTTTTTTAGTATGTTCTAGCTTCATATTTGCATAAAAACAAGGAACAAGGTTCTGTTAGAGCCTCATCAGTGTAAGATACCAGGTCAGCAGCCCAAATGGCATCTAGAGATAACTACTTCAACTTTAAAGCAGATTATGGCAGAGCCTTTTATTTATTTATTTATTTATTTATTTATATTTTATATAATATAGATAATATTTATAATGCATATTACAATATATATTACAATATATATTATATATTGTATTTTATATTTCATATACATGTTTCATATATATATATATATATATATATAATGTATTCATTTTTAGGAGCCATAACACATGCTGAAAGCTCCCTATGTTAACACACTACCAAGGAATGCTGGGTCAGGCTCACTGTTGAGCACCCTTTATTGCAAGTTGGTTCTTGTTACCAACTGCTCTAAGGAAATGTTTAGACACCATTTATAGCTTCAGTGCTAATTCCAAGCATGCCATTATTTCTAATAAAGTAGATTTTGCAGCCAAGAGTAGTTAAACTGACTGCATTTCCACTTTACTGCCTGATTATTGCATTTCTCTACACAGCTGTCTGCTCAGAAGCGGGAGAATAATTAGTTCCTTCCATGCATTCTTAGTCTTATTCTCTTAAGTAAAAAAGAATTCTAATATTGTTTATTTATCTAGGATACAATTGCTGACATATAGCTATAACTGTGGATGACAAGCCTTTATTAAACTATTAAACCAGTTGTTTACATGCATTTCTTTCAAATCACAAAATAACTGTCAAAATCAGTAAATACACAAAGCACAAACGACATTTGTCAGCAACAGCCTAAATAACATCAGTTTTAATAAAGAGAACATCAAAGAGAGTCAGAGATAAAAATTATTTCAAGCAACTGGTTTTTTGTATTTCTCGTTAGTTTAATATAGCAAAGTTAATATTTTTAACAGATTGTAATCTTAAAACTGCAGCTAAAATGCAAAGTAAACTGCTGGAAGTACAGATGACCATGTACAATTCATGTTACTAATTTATTGACAAAGCAAGAGCACTGCACTGCTGTGGGTTTTTATATAAAGAGTAAAAGGTAAATCT
>VRYO01002184.1:6229029-6250638 GCA_009812075.1 Sialia sialis | reverse complement strand
TCCTCTCTGGGAAAAAAAGAGTGCGCCTTATAGTCCAGTGTGCCTTATAGTTGTGAAATTACTGTAACCAAGATGTAGGCAAAACCACCTTGTCAAACACTCATGGCTGAGTTCCCTGGGCATGACAAGCTTGGTTTGTTCTTCAAAGAGAAGAAAATTCCCCTGCATCATTGCCAGGGATGGAAAACAAGACAAGTCAGGTTCTGAGGAGCTGGTGAATGTTCTCCCAGCTGCCTTTCCACAATGCAGGATGTACATTAATTTAATTTAATTTGATTAAGGACTAGTTAAAAATAGTTTTGTCAGTCCCACAAATTGCACTGATCTCATACCTGTTCACACATACAGAATTAATCCCATAAATAACTCCTGGGTGATGCCACATTGCTTTTCAAAGGGTTGTACTCTAAGAGCAATTATATTTTAACAGTGGAATAACTGTTGTTATTAATAGCTTTTAACTCAGTAAAATTATTTTTTCTCTATGGGCATCCACCATGAAGAAACTACATTTCTTTTTCTGTTTTTATTAAACTTTGGATAAACAAAAATGCATAATTATGTTCCTTAATGATATCTTAGATACTTCTTGCAGGAACTCTGAAGCAAAACAAACATTTAACCTGTCTTCTTGAGCAATTTCATTTGCTTTTGTTCCCTGCTGTGCTGGAAACACACTTTGTGCTTGCTCTCAATGAGGCACCCCAACAGTTTCTCAGGTAGTGCAGCATAATATAAATATTATGGTTATAGATGAGCTGTTCCCTGCTGCCATTTACTTCATGCTTTACCTCCCTTGTCATTTACAAATCAAAAATGTTTATGTACTCAAAAATGTTTACAACACTTCCAGTTAGAATAAAGAGTGTTCTATCATTCCCAGGAGGATTGTGGAAAAATGTGTGTGAAGTACTGCAATATTCTAAATTCCCACGTATCAGCAATGGAGAAACAGGGACATCTGAGTTTGGATCAGAAGCCAATTTTTATTTCAATAAAATACTTTTTATTGAGCATACAGGGTGTTTATGCAGGGTTTTACTTGCATGGCACTTATACAGGGTTCTGGTTTTGATAACAATTCTTCATGAGATCACCTGGTAACATTATCTCATCCCAAAGTTTCAGCACATGTTTCTTGGTCACTTCTTGCCCAGGGAGCATTTATCTGTGTCTGTCTCTCCCATGGTTTCTCCTTGATTAGACCCAAGATATCAGGCCCGTCTATTGTTCCATTGTACTCTGTTTTATTCCCTATTCCTCAGTTTCCTATTGCTCCATCTTTGGCTGCAGCAGAATATGGAGAGTCTTGAGAGGCTAAAAATCTCTGTTTCTGATTCTGATCTTGGTTAGTGCTCATTCTTGGGTGATGGAACAAGGCCAGGTTCTGGGTTTTCATCAGCTAAAAGAGAGTAATTAATCTTAATTCTCTTTTTTTCCCTGCAAAATAGAACTTCTGTAGCTGGAGGAAAACAAAGAGGTTTCAGTGTTCTGTGGCAAATTAATCTTAAAGGGGGAATCTTCCAAAGAAAATCAATAGGTTAGAACAAGATTCAGTATTGCCTTTGAGCCCTGAAACCCAAACTAAACTCAAAGTTTGCTTTCAGCATTGAAAGTCTGCTCTTGTTCTGATGTGCTTTTAATAAGGTGTCATCATTTGAAAAGTGAGATTTTCATGTATGAGCAATTTTACTTTATGTGGCTTCACCTTCTTGGAAGACTCCAGTAATACTTTCTACAGAAGACTCCAGTAATATTTTATACAGACCAAATGCTTGTAGGTATTTCAGGCAACTTAAAGAAATTATTCTCAGATGAAAATTTAATAAGGTTTTTTTGGGTTTTTTTTATCCTGTTGTGTTCTGTGTTTAAAACACTCATTCATTTGAATCTTTCTGAATTAGCCTGTTACATGTGAGAAACTTTGAAAATGTCTCCTTAAATGGTCAAGCTTTTTCTAAAAAGAGGTAAATCTAATTAATTGAACCATGGTACCATGGAAATAGCTTTAAAATCAGTTTGGATGCAGGGAGAAAGGATACTACTACAGCAAAGAGAAAGGGTTGGAGAAAGAAAAAAAAAGTCTCTTCATTAGGCACTGAGACCTTTGTGGTCGTATATACTTGAGAAGACTTTTTTCCATGAGTCCCATCAGTCAAAACAAGAGTTTGATGTAGACTCAGGGTTCCCTTGGGTGGAAGGAGAATTTTGTCCTTGCTTTTACCCATTCCTGCACTCAGCATTTTGGTTTGTTATATAAAATGAGTTTATCTAATTCATTTTTATTCTGGGACTTTGTACAGAAAGTCTAGTCTACAGCAGATTTCACCACTTATTTCCCTGATAATTCACAAGTTAGTTTGGCTGCTAGGGTCAAGAGTTGTACATCAAAAGGCAGATATGTGACTAAGCCTAAAAATTTCAGTGAGTGCACAGTCCCCAGAACAGTGATGTTCTCAAAGTTCAGTAATATCACAAATGATGGCTAATGAGCTTTATAACCTCTGTGTGTCTGTGAGACCTTCCCTTGTCCTGCTTCCTGCCTGTCAGAATTTGGTAGAGGACTCCACTGCCTCCTTTGACATTTTTTATATAATTCCCAATTGAGACACGACAAAAGTAATTGAAATTAACACATCATAGCAGTACTTTCGACCCTCACCTTAATTTTTTGGTCTGTGAACTGCTGGCTGTAAATAGTAAAGCTATGCTCCAAAAATCTTCTGATCTTACCAACGCAAATTTTCTCTCTCAGAATTTCCACTGCCCCTTTTTACATCAATGTGCAAGCACTGAAACAGCATCACAAAGGGATTTGGAGGGTGGTGAGAGGACAATGCTTGAGTGACTTTTATATAAAGCTTATAAGATTTAATTAAAAGAATAATACATTTTGAAGTCAGGGCAGAATGTGGGAAATAGAACTGTTTAAACACATCATCTATTTCTTACCTTCTCTTGGACTGGGATAATAATTGTGTAGGTTTCACATAACTTGGGATGCTGCTATGATTCAGATCAGCACATGGATTGATGGACTCACATCCTCAGGCGGCAAAGTGAGGTTTGGTCTGTGTAACTTGACTGCAGATCCTGTAGGGACATCCTTCCTGCACAAAAATCCTTACCATTGCATTTCAGACTGAATAACCAGACCTCACATTCATCCGAAAGACAATTTCACAAATACAGGCATTCAACTCTGTTTCAGTGAGGTTTAGGGGTTGTTTGTTTCCCTCATTATAAACTTGGACAGCACATTATAATGACATTTCTTTATCGACAGTGTCAGTCTTGGACCATTTGTACAGTGACAAAGATTACCAGATATAAACCAAGTTAATACTGATCTTGTTCACAGCATGTAAGTCCAGAAATTTCTCTGGACAGCCTTTAGAAGCATCAACACATGAAAGACAGACCTGATTTTTAAATGTGATCAGGCTGCTGCAGTTCTGACAAAGCCAGAACAAGAACCTTCCTTTTCTAATTGACATCTGAAAACTAAGAAAGATCTTTAGGCTAAGTAAAGCTGAGTAGCCTTTCATCTGTTCAGAAATACTTAACTGCCACCAGAGTTCATTAAATTTGTTCATCTTTTTTTTAAAAAAGCTACAAATTGCAGTGTAAATTGTAACAGTGTCTGGTGATCCCAGACAAATCAAATACCAAGATTCTGGCTAAGACATTTACATAGGCCGTGAGACAAGGGAACTGTGCCTTTGTAATGTGAAAGTTCCAGCAAATCATAAAACTAAAAAGCAGAGGAGAGCTGCAGGAGCTGAGGAGAGCCTGGTTAGCAATAATACAGTAAGTGCTTAACTGTGAGAGCCTCTGTAACCAAGTTTGCAGAATCTGAAGCCAATGAATATCAGCATTTTGAGTTCTATGAGTGGTGCTTTTAACAGTTCCAAACTCATATCCCATATGTTTCTTCAAATATTTCAAGCCCTGACTCCTGAGCTTGGCATGAGGCTGCAGAGTTCAGATTATTTGTTGCCCGTGGCAAGTGCTGCTGGAGCAGGGAAGTGATGTCAGCCCCTGCAGTGCAGTCTGTGACTGGATGTGGGTGAATTCACAGGCTGGCAATTCCGAGGAAAACACGCTGGTCCTGTACCACTTGGAGCCAGATGGTGACTGAAATTATTAAAATTTCAAATGTCTGAAAAACGACCCTGCTACAAAGCACCCAGAGCAGAGATGGGATCCCAGTACAAACCAAGCAGAGTGGGGGGAGTATTTGCAAACACTGTATGGGATGATTTGCCACTGGTTAATTGTAATCCTTCCCTCCATCCTTTTCTAGGTTCAGCTGATCCACTATAACCATGAGCTGTACACAAATGTCACAGAAGCTGCAAAGAGTCCTAATGGGTTGGTGGTAGTTTCCATATTTATGAAAGTAAGTACTCCATGCTACAGATTCCGAATGTATAGATAGTAAACTTTTCCCTGAACTGTAAATGTAGGAATTAGATTCCTCATTATGCCACAGCAGTGCCCAGAGGCTCTGATCTGGAATCCAGAGACAGCTCCATCCTAAACTGAGCACACCACCTCTGCTTCAAAGCTTTTACAATAGAAGGGAAATTAAACAGGATAAGGGAGGTAGGGGAAAAAACCCCTTACATCATAAACATCACTCATAAAACTTTAATGGCTATGGCAGAAGTCACTAGCTTTGCAGATTTAATGTTTCTTCATGCAATGTTATTCATCCAAATCTCTTCTAGAAGGTTGAGGCCCTGGGAAAGAGGGCATGTCATGCTGATGTGTTAAAGCCAGCAAAATCAGTTTTTCTCAGTGTTATTTAAAACATCTTAAAACTATCAAAACTGGAAAGAACTTTAGAAGTAGAACTTCCAATATCTTCCATTTCACGGATCTACAAAGACGTGAATATTTTGTTTCCATCCTGTTCCATTCAAGGTACATAGTTAAGTCTGTAATTTACAGTAATCTAATACTGAACTCAAGACTTCGGTTTTCCCAAACCTCTTTAATTACACTGGAGAAACCGTTTCTCTCATTTTATATAAAAAAATTTATTTCTCCCCTCCAAATATTGTAAATATTCTGTGATTATGTATCTCTGTTTCATCAGCCTAAAAAAGTGAGTAATGCTGAAGTTCACCTCATCACACCTTAGGTATGGGATAAGAGGATTAGTGCTCTAATCCCATTTCATAAAGGTCCTAACAAAGCCTTAAACTCAGAATTAAAAATATGCATTTCACAGAGCATACTGAATAATTAGATATAAAAGGGCAATTTTCACACAGGTCTAATATTTAAGGAAGATATTTAGGCTACCTTTCTTTCGTTTTTCCATCCAAAATGTGTTGTATTATGACCTGACAATCTGACCTGCATTCATGAAAAAGGGAAAAATTAAAGAAAACACAGAGGGAATCTTGTCAATATTTAGAAGTACCTGCAGGGAGGTGTCAGAGGACGGACCAGGCTCTGGAAAAGAGGCAACAAGGGGGCAGAATCTGACACATGGAAAGCTCCACATATGCTACCCATATGAAAACCAGAGGAAGAGAGCTTTAATTTGCAATTAAAATAGCCTGGAAAATATATTTATCAATAAATAAAATAATAGAATACTAATGAAAATCCTGCCTTAATACATCAACCACCTGCAAATTTCACCAGAGCTGTTGGAGAAGAAATCTGTGCTCACACTTTTATTCAGGCATTAATTTCTGTTCACCCTGTTCTCCCATCCTTGTGTTTTATTTATTTTACCAATTTTCTATCAAGCTCCCTTAGAAAAACAAGTACAGTAATTTCGTGTCTATAAGGCGCACCCTTTTGACTAAAATTTTGATCGAAACCCAGAAGCGCGCCTTATATATGGACAAAGTTCGGAAATTTGCCAACCAGAAGTGCGAGCCACAAGCCGAGCCGCGAGAGCCGCGCCAGCTGGCGCCGGGGGCAGATGGGAGTTCTGGGGCGCACAGCACGGGGAGGGCGCCTGGGGCTGCGTTTAAAGGCTGCGCCGATCCATGAAAAATGTTTGCAAATTGAGCACCTGCCAGTAAACCCCGCGATCATGCAATTCTGTTACTGATTCGTTACTTTGTTGTGTATGGATCCTCGCTGCAAAAAAAAAGTGCGCCTTATAATCCAGTGCACCTTATAGTTGTGAAATTACTGTGATTATTTCCTTCTCTCACAACAATGAAAAAAAGGCAGAACCCAATTGGAGGAGTATCAGAGAGTGAGTGTGTGTGCACATGTGGAAGAGCTGCAGTTCTGGCAGGGAAATGTTTGGGAGAAGGTTTTGACATTGTGCGTTTTCTCCTCTGTAGGTATCTGAATCATCAAATCCATTTCTAAATCGTATGCTCAACAGAGACACCATCACGAGAATAACGTATAAGAGTAAGTTTCTTTTCACTTCCTCTGCTAACAGCTGTGTTCTTTCAGTATCAAATAACACATTTAGTGATCCTGAAACAAGAGGCACTTCATCATGGGCAGAAATTTCAGGTTTGCATTGCCAGAAGCTCTGCATGATAAAATCAGGAATGTGAAAAAGCTCATTAGGTCATCACTTTATCAAATGAATTTTGAACTTCAGAGTCTGTTTTATGTCTGAAGGTGCAACAACAGATTAATGAAATTATATTTGACACATAAATATAGTGTATTCACACAGAATGCTCGGGAGAAAGTGCCTGCTGTTAGCAGTAAAAGGGACATGTGGAGCAGCCTGGATTATATCAGATTTGGTTATGTCAAGATGCTGCACCATTCATTGGATTTAGTATTCACCAGTGTTTTCTTTTTGTACAGAAAAGTTACAGCATTTCTGTTCTACTATTGCTGCATTTAACAGATGTAGAAAGAGTTCATTAACACAGCTTGTATATTTATTGTATTCACATTTGAAAAGCCTTTAACTGATGATCCTCAATAATTCCATGTTCATATATTGACCTTGTGGAAAACTGGAACTTAATGAAAGTATTTTAGAGAAAATAATGAAAAACATGTATAAAAAATTAAACCTCTTCTCTTAAGACCTCATTTCCTTTGTCAAATTGAAGTTTGTAAGTTCAACAATACCAGAATTTAACTTTCAGAAAGTACACAGCAAAGTGATAACACAAATAGTTCTTTGTCCTCTCCTGCAACACACACCTTTCACCCCACTGATGTTCTTTTGATTTTACCTGGCAGTTAACAAACCTTGTTACACCCTTGGTCCAAATAAGTGGCTTCTATGATAATAAAACTCTCTCCAGTACCTGTGGAAAGGAAGGCAACAGAGGGTTCTTCTCAGAAAGTCAGAAAGTTTTTTCCAGATTGTTCTATCAGTATCAAATGTCATTTTCTCTATGTGGAAGGAGCAGATCAGTCCCATTTTTAAGCTGCTTGTCCTGATTCATTGCAAGGCTGTTCTGCAAGAGCTTCCTGCTGCTGCAGCAGCATCCTGGGAGCAGGGAATTGTTGTTATGGCTGTCTGTGATTTTCCCAGCTCTTTCACCCACAGATTCCATATTCCCAGCCAGATGTTCTCCCATGGGGCCACATCCTCCCAATACCAAATATTTCATTTGTATGCCACATTCACAGTGGGAGCTCCTCCTCTGGAGCTGTCAGCATCCCACAGCCTCCCATTGCTTGTTTTGTCTCCTTACAATGGAAACACAATTCCAATCACACCTAATTTGGGTTTACTACATGAAATTCTGCATGAAGATGAATACACAGAACACAAGCTGGAAAAGCAATGATTAACAGAATTGCTTTAATTTTTAAACACTGTTTTTGCTAAGTTTATCCATTTAAAATTAAACCCCCGGCAGACACAATGCACAAAATATTCCACAGGGCATTGGGTTACTTACTGTAGTAACAAGTATTGACTGGGAATTTTTAGTGTAAATTGGGAACATGAAAGTGTTATTGAAAGTAATTTTGCAGTTGTCTTGCATGATGGATTATAGCATCATTGCTGAAAACTAATCTTACCTCTAACACTGCAAGGATTTCTAGTGTGCCTTCAGCAGCTGGAGTTTTTCAGCTTCTGCTTTAGGGCTCCACTCCTGAAGTCAGTATTCAGCACAGTGCTGACAAAATGCCCAGACCTCATGTGCTCCAGAGGAGAGTGAGGGAATGATAAATGGAACACTGGTTCAGAGTTAGGACAGTTCATAACATAAATAAAAGGCTTTGGTTTGGGTTTTTTTTAAACAACAGCAATGAAATTAAGTGCTGTCTCTCCAGCTGCATGAAATTTCCACGGGCAAAGAGAATTAAAAAGGAAATTTTCTCTTAGATATTAATGGCTACAGTGAAGTGAAGTGGACCCCAAGGAATTTTTTAAGGAGATTTTAAAGGCTTGTTTTATTCTGCTATCACAGCCCAAAGAATCTACTGTGAGCAAGCTGGAACAAGGTTTTTTTTCAGGCAGGCTTTAGTTAGAAGCTGTGTGGATCTCTCAGAAGGAAACTGCTTTATTATTCCTCATTAAGTGTGCCATTTGAGGGGATAAGTTAGTTTTCTTTCAAAACACTTAATGCTACGTGAGCTTTCATCCAGTGTTTGATTAACATCAGGAAAAAGTAACTTTTTAGATACACAAAATGCCACTTAAAAATTTGTCATTGTCTGGTAAGCAGAGAAACTGAGGATCTCTACATTCCTTACCCTGTAAATCTAACCTAGATCATTTTCTGGATTATCATGATATGAACTTTAAAATCAATGTACCTTCCTCTATTCAATAAACAATATATTGCCTATAAAAAGCATTATTATAAAGAGAACATACCCAGATTTTGTGTGAAAGCTGACCCTATATATCTGTCACAAACCTGGGAATAGAAGGATTTCTAGGGTTTTTTTTAGGTAAATTGTCAGAGTCAAGGCCTTTATGTAAATGAATATGAAATCTAATGAAATCTAATTTCTAGAGAGAAGAATTTCTGGGTTTGGAAATTCCCCTAAGGCACCAACAGATCAAGAGGAACAGATTGTGGGCTGCAGATAGGAGTGATGCTGAGGATCCAGGAAAGGCTGGATGGGTTTATGAAGGGAACTTTGTCACTGGCAAGAGATCACAAATGGTGATTTTGAGCATTTTGAACATACTTGCAGTAAATATAAGCAAGACTTTGAAGTGCTGCAGTCTGGTATTAATACCAAGCCACCAGTTTTGCTCCAGCTCCTGAACAAGAAACCCTGAGTGAGATGTGGGGAAAGGGCAGAGCTGTTCATGGGGAAAATGCTGGTAACCACATCTTCATTGTGTGGTCTTCTGTCATGGAGCCACCTGACTTCCCACGGGAATGTAACTCATATACAGGCATTAATAAGCATTACATTTTCTTGGACAAACTCTTATTTCATTCACCCCTATCTTCCACTTTTCCTGAAGTGATATTTTCCTCCAGTTTCTCCTATCAATATCCCTTGTGTCTATTAATGTTCATTTAGTTTTCCATCTCCTAGTAAACATTTCAGGGCAAATTCTGCCTGGTTGAAATGGTTTTAGCCTAGCTGAAGCCAGTATGGCTGTGAGAAAGCAGAATTTGTCCTTAGGGATCTGTCCTGCCTGACTGTGCCACTTGGTGCTAAACACACCACTCTCCATGACTCATAAATAATGAACAGGATGTTCATGTGGGGAAGGGGAAAGTGTGTGATGATTCATTGAAAACAGACACTGGCACAAAAAAATCTATCAGTTCTCCTCTGATGCCATCCCAGCAAAATTATCAGTGCAAAATAATGTTTAATGACTAGGACACAGGTGAATTCAGTCATCTCCACTTGTTCAAATACAGCAGCATTTTGACTGTGTTTCCATGCTTGTCTCTGGAAGATTTGGGTTTAGAAAGAGGCTGTCATGGGCCAGTGAAGCCTGGGGGTGTTGAAAGAGGTGACAGTCACCTCCCAGACCCTGATGGCACTCTCCCTTCTGCTTGAGCCAGCCATCAGCAGGGACAGAGCAGAGGATTCTTGTTCTGACAAACATGAGGGGACCTGCCAAGATCTTACTTTGTAAAATAACAAACACATTTCAAATATGAAATAACAGTAAGGCCCTGGTCAATGAAGCAGAAACATTACACTCTCACCTTGGCACTTGATGCTGTAGCTGCCAATATTGTTGCCCCAAAACCCTGCACTATGTTGACTGTGCTGTGTTAAAATAAAAAACAAGGTCACATTTGCTCTGCCTGTGTTCTTTGATTTTCTGTTGCCCAAGACAATAGTCTGCAGCCTTTCTCTTTTTTCCATTAGATTGTACAAGACAGGTATTTAGCTCATCTAAGTTATTTCCTTCAGCTACAATATGTTAAATTCAAGTTAAATTACACCTTTCTTTTTTAGCTCTTAAACCCTTCCTTGATCATTTGGATTTCTCTGCAAATCAAGGCCAGTTCACGTTGAGCATTGAAAGAGGGAGCACACTTCAGTGTGCACTTTTCCTTGCCTGCATTTTAATGTTCCCTCTGCAAATGAACCAAATTGGAGATGCCACACACCAGTGAAAGGGTTCAAAGAGATCTCACAAATCAGAACCACCCCAGCTTGCTCCAAGATACACACAGCAGTGTGTCTGTAATACAAAAACTTTTATTCCTGGGTGGATGAACTCCTACAGGCTAAGATTTGGCAGGAAAATTTGAGTTTTAGCTTTGACAGCACCACCAAAATTGCTGTAGGGCCAGCATTACCCAAGAGAAATAGTGCAGGTAGCACTGAGGAACTCAGATGAATTTTGAAAGATATAACCAGATCTCATTATATTTTGGTACATATCCACAGAATAAATTCTGTTGCAGAGGAATGCGCCTCATTAATTCCCAGGGAGCCTTAAAATAAAGGCAGGGACCTTGGTGCTGTTTCCCAGCAAGCTTTTCCCCTGCAGTTTGGCTTTCTGAGGGAGCTGGCACTGCACCCACTGTGCACATGAAAGGCCAGGAGGCTCCATGGAGTAACTTTATCATCACACATTAACTGCAGCTTCCTCTGTGCCAGAAGTGCAATTCAGTGTTAGTTCTCTTGCCTTCCTAAGGCTTTGTTGAGTAAAAACTGTTAATCACCCCAAAAAAATGAAAGTTGGCATTCTCCAAAGGTTTCGACAGCTCAGTCAATAAATGCAGCTTCAAGAAGGTTTTGACTCCAGTCCCTAAATGAGATTCAGAGCTGTGCTGTGAGTGCTCAGCTCTCAGTGTGTGAACAGAATCTCAGTGCAGCTCCCTGAGCAGGTCAGGGATGTCACTTGTGCTACTTGTGCTTTTCCAAACTGCTGGAGCATCCACAAATGTGCATCTGTTAAACTTCATTCTTTGGTAAAACTGAACATCATGTTCTGAAGTTAGGAGACATGAAAAGGGTGGTGTTCGTTATGCTTGTGGGGTTTAATTGTTTGGCTTTTTGTTTGTTTTGTGGTGCTGCTGTTTTACCTGGGCTGTTTTCCTCTGTTCTCCAGATGATGCATACTTACTACAGGGGCTTAATATTGAGGAACTTTATCCAGAGACATCTAGTTTCATTACATATGATGGGTCAATGACAATTCCACCCTGCTATGAAACAGCAAGCTGGATAATAATGAACAAACCTGTCTACATAACAAGGATGCAGGTAAAGCAATTTACAAATTACTCAGTCTAGGATAGGTACAAAACATTATTTTAAACACAATATTTACAGGTTTTCATATTCAACCCTTGTGCTGTAGGGATCTCTGCATGCAATTTATACAGTTTGCAGAAGCACTGAAGAGGTTTTTTGTCAAAATAAAAATACTGACTGTTTGGAGCTCCATCAGTACCTACACACACAAAGTTTGAGGGGGGCTCTATTTTCAGTGGGTTTGAGCCAAATGGTTTCCAGCAGTCCCTTCACAACTGCTTCATTCTGTGATGCTGTGAAAAGTTACCTGGGGACTCCAAAACAAGTACAGCAGTGTGGTACAAACATAACTGAGGTTATTAAGGATAACAGAGGCCATTCCTAGGTCTGAATATAAACACGTGTCCATGGCACATTAATGTGACAGAGACACAGTGTCTGGAGCCTTCTGGAAATAAAACCAGCCAATGCTTTCTAGTATAGAATAAAATCACAGGATACACACCACAAATACCTTTGGAAAAATCAGATTTTTTATTGAAGCCTCTATTAGAGAAAAGCAGGAAAAATTCTGCAAGAGAAACCACAACTTCACATCCAAAAGGAAGCTGTTGAGGAAACACATCAGTGGAAAAACCTCAAAAACTACATTTTTGTACAACTTGCTTACAATCCAATGCCTGGCATCAGAAAACAGCAAATTTAACAGCAATTGCCCTTTTCTCCAGCGTTTCCATCAGTGAGCTGCCTACAGAGCTGTGAGCTGAACTAAAACCTCCTCTCCTGCATGCTGGAACCCCAAGGAATACTTGAAGCACCATCTGCCTGCCCCAAGCAGGCAGGAGAAGAAATATGGCCTGAGAAATGAAATGAGGAGCAAGAAAACAAGCCCAAATATCACTCTGGGATTTAAACTCATATTAACATTGTAAATAATGACTTCTAAAAGCCCGAGATGTTTTATTTTTGTGATATTCCTTCTGTCCAGTTTAGGCTGGAGGCAGAGAAGGCATTTTGTTTCTTTTCTAAGTGGGTGATTTGGGAGAAGGACACAGCTGAGCACAGGCAAAAATGCTCAGTATTGTGAACTTTTCAAACACAGGACCTGGCTATTTTCCTACAAGCAGCATTTTTAGATCCAACATTAATATGCAGAATAAGGATTAGAATATTTCTAGTCTGCGCTGCTACCTATGGGTTAGAACCTCATGACACTTGCTCTTTGTCATGCTTTACTGGTTAATCACATCCTTCATTAATGCTTAGTTATATCCTCCATTATTAATGCTGCAAATTGATTTTGTGGAATACTTACTAATTATATTTTATACTCAGACTGAAAAAGCAATGCCCAGCTCAAGTTTTCCCTAGAAACTGTTAAAGACTTCCAATATATAAAACCCAGCTACTGGATTTCCCCATTAAATGCCATAAGCAAACCTCTTAAACTGTACACTGATGTAGAAGATATTTTTGTTTTATATCTTTAAACCAAAATATTGAGGATTTCTAGTCTGTAACTTGAAAAATTTTTCCCCTCTCTGATTTTGGTTAACTCGAATCAATCAGAGTTGCAGTAGTCACCATAACAGCCATTTCTGGATGCACAGGATGATTCAGTATTTCCCTCTGTGCTGTGAAACATCTCAGAAGAAGGCTGGAGTCTGCTGTAGGAACACTCAGTCACAGCACAGACAGCATCATGACAGACCTGTCAGCCAAAAAAAGCCTCTCACTTTTTAACATCATTAATTTCACGACTTCAGCAGCATCACTGTCACTTTTCCTTCCCATCCAGCCTGCCCCTACCTGGTTCTTGAATAACACCAACCAAAGCTGTGGCTTCTCAACTGCAAGCTGCACTGATAGCTACAAAACTCAGGAAATTAGCTCTTGTCATTCACCAGGTTCATTTGCTCTGGACCAGCTGCTGCCACCCAGCACTGTGGATTCCATTTCTTTCCAGCTCACCCAAGGACACTTCAACACTGTGTTCATTTGCTCCCCACAAAATTAACCAGTTTACTGATTACTCTCATTTAAAGTGGGGCTCAAAAACAGAGAAGCACATGAAGAATGGTTTTAACTCTTACTACAAAGTGTCAGAGTTAACTGAAATTCTGTTTCATTGAAATTCTTTCACTGAAATTCCATTTTACTTCTATTTATTAACTAATCTATTTAATAGTGTTGTGTGCTGTTTTACAGCAAAGAGCAGTACTAAAAACCCCTTGTTTTCTCTTACAGATGCATTCTTTACGACTGCTAAGCCAGAATCAGCCATCACAGATATTTCTGAGCATGAGTGACAATTTCAGACCGGTTCAGCCTCTCAACAATCGATGTATCCGAACCAATATCAACTTTAGTTTACAGGGAAAAGATTGTCCAAACAATAGAGCACAGAAACTACAGTATAGAGGTATGTCCCACCTCCAGAATAACGCTTTCTGTGTTTTTACTGAGCTCCTTGCTTTGAGAAATCCAAGGGCATAACAAGGCAAACAAAAACACATAAAACTCCAGATCTGGGGGAATGACTGTGTCAGTCAAAAGCCACACATTTGAAATGGATGAGTACAGTAATTTCACGACTATAAGGTGCACCCTTTTGACTAAAATTTTGATTGAAAACCCTGAAGTGCACCTTACAATCCAGTGTGCCTTATATATGGACAAAGTTCGGGGATTTGCCAACCCAGAAGTGTGAGCCAAGCCAAGCCGTGAGAGCCGTGGCAGCTGGCACTGGGGGCAGGAGTGCCAGGGCCCACGGCACGAGGAGGGCACCTGGGGCTGCGTTTAAAGGCTGCGCTGATCCGTGAAAAATGTTTGCAAATTGAACACCTGCCAGTAAACCCCGCGATCGTGCGATTCCATTACTAATTCATTACTTTGCTGGGCTTGGATCCTCGCTGACAAAAAAAAAGTGCGCCTTATAATCCAGTGTGCCTTATAGTCTGATGTACCTTATATATGGGCAAAGTTCGGAAATTTGCTGTTAACCTGGAACTGCACCTTATAATCCAGTGCACCTTATAGTTGTGAAATTACTGTAAATATGCCGGAAAAGCATGACAAAAAAACAGCCTGGGACATCAATTGATTCTTTTAGAAGTACATAGGACAGGTCCTTGGTTTTCTAGCCTCGTTTTAAAGTCTTCTCGCCTTACCAAGTGCATTTTGCTCTGGTTTATTCATCCACAAAGGGGAATGAGCTAGTCTTGATGATATCCAATAAAATTAATAATTGATAAGACTTAATTTTGCCTTTGAGGTGCAGCACCATAGCAAACACCTGAATTGCTGAGTGTTGTGTCAAGCTTTGTATATAAACAATGGAGCAGCTCAGTCACCTGCAGCTGGAGTCCTGCACTGCCACAGCTATGGCTCCCAGCTGAGCTTTAATGTTCTCCTGCATCTCTGAGGCCCATGCACACAAATAATTCTGCTGGAGTGCCCTCACAGCAGTAATGTCATCATTATGAAGAGCATTAAAGGAAAAGAAAGGACATTTTCAGCAGCAATACTTCAAAGAAACAGTCATTCAGACTTAATTCTTTTCTAGAAAGAGGAGGAAACTGAACCTCCTGGCTTTTTTAAGATATTTTGTCTAAGTGTCTAATACAGTATTAAATCAATTTGATTCACAGTGTTAAATTTATTTGGAGTTTATTTAACCATAATTTTTTTTTGTTTGTTTCCCTTTCAGTAAATGAATGGCTCCTCAAATGAGACAGAGCAGGCAGGACCCAAATGCTCAGTGGAATGCTCCTTCTGGGAACTGCCATCATCTCCAATGCACCCACCTCCCTCTCTGGGCTCACCATGTGCTGTGGGGAAAGAGCTGCCATGCTGGAAAACTCCTCCAAATTCATTCATGTGATTGGTGGCCATTTCAAAACAAAACAAAACAAAACAAAGCAAAACAAAACAAAAGAGAAAGTATTACAGTAAACATGATTATAATTTTCCTGAACTAATTTAGAGTCACAAAGAAAGACTTTGCAGCCTTTGTACATATGAAATTCTTCCTCTTCTCCCCTCTTCTCCCTCAATTGAAAAAAAAAAAATGAAAAAGGTGGCTCAGTACAGCATCAAAGTGGAGTTGTGTTCTGTGTGCCAAGTAATCCTTGGAAAGCTTTCATTATTTCACAATCATTAATGGATACTGACAAGACAGAACAAGACTACTGTAAAGGAAACTTATTTCTAGGTCATGATCTTTCTGTTAATATAATTTAAAAAGGGACAGACTTTGAGAGATAAGTATTGTAAATATATCACTGCAGAATATAAAGGAAATTGAAATATTTCCCTCTGTCACATATCTGTAGTAGGATTTGGCAAAATCAGAATATATCCATTTTCTGTTTCTTGTTTTACAACAGATCATACATTGTGTTGGTTACTATTAACAGCTCAATAAATGTCTTTAACAAATTAATTTAGTTAAATTGCTTTGATTTCTTTTTTCCTTTCTGAAATAACAAGCCTCTACTACTTGTGGATGCATTGTTTGTGTTTTTCTCTTTTATTTCTTCTCTTTTTTCTTTCTTTTTTTTTACATCATTTCTTTGTTTGCAGCCCATCCAAGTGAGTTAATGACAATTGGGAATGCACGTAGAGGTGGAATAACCTTAACTCCACTGTATGGTCCATCATTAACAGGAACTGGGCTCAGAAGCAGAAAGCAGTTGAAACATATCTCAGTTCAAAATTGTCATTTTCCTTGCTGAAGCCATTATTGGAACAAACATTCAACCCTGTAAATTGATTATGAAAGGGATATTTTTTCTTTACAGATAAAGCAGGAGCTGACCAAGTAAAAGAAAATGCCTTTTTTTCTTATTTCTAATGGTCATTCACTGTGTTTGGTTACTGTCAAGAACTCAATAAATGTGTTTAACAAGTTCACACAGCTCATGTTTGACCTTCTTGAATACTGAGGGATTTTTCAGGTTTGTTTTTTTTCAATCTGGAGAGGGGTCAGGCCTCAGGATCTCCCATCCCTAGTGCTCACATTGTACCACATTTAAGTTCTAGGAAGCAAGAGAAAGCCAGAAAACGCTCTGGCACCAAGGAATTGTTTATACCAAATGGAAGAACAAGCACTGCAAGAAGTGTTAGGGAACAGCCAGGGAGCTTTAATGTGACAAAAATGTTACTTTTTCTGTGCATGTAGAGATCAGTGCAAGGAGCACCTGACAGGAAAGCTGAGAATCTGTGATTTGGAAAGATTGCAGCTTGTGAAGTGAGAAGAGGTCAGGACTGGCCTTCAGGGGACCCTCAGGATGGAGATGGAAAACTGTGAGGAACTCAGAATTGTCAGGAGTTCAGTGCAGGAAGGTGAGAAGGGCTGGCACTGGGTCCTGGGCTGCTGACCCTGGCCTGCATCCTCTCACATTGTGAATTATTTGATCCTCAAGGTGTTTGATTTCCAGGATCCTGTTTGTATATCTGTAAAACACTTGATCCTCAAGTTATTTCATTTGAGGCATTTCAAATTACTTCCAACACAATGCAGTGACTGAAAAATCCACAACACAACCACAGAAATGTCACACAGCAAGGATTGCACTGTTGATTAATATTGCCAAATTCTGTAATTGAAAAAACAAAATTTCCACCTCAAGGTTTACCTAGCTAATAAAAACTAAAAAAAACAATGTAAATCACACAGTTTCGATATTTTTCAGTGATCTATAACTTATAAACTTATTTCTCCTACTTGTTTGGTGTCTTTTAAACTTCACTTAGGGTGCAGAGTAAAGTTACTGAGAGCATAAAATCCACAATGCATCAATCTCTATTTTTGGACGAATATCCAGCAGTTGTTGGTCCAACTTTTTCAGTGACAGAAGGTAAGGAAGATAAGCCAGTGCTCCATAACAAAATTTGTAATAAGTAATAAACCTATTTTCTATTTTAATGAAAGCTGATAGAAGGGGTTTAAGGGGAGGGAGAGATGTGATGGAAGGGACTGGTCCTAGCAAGGAATCATGCTGTGCTTTGAATTAACCCTGCAAATTGAGAAAGGGAGCAAAACTGGGACACCACAAACTTATTTGTCAACATTTCCAACTCCATTCTGTGAGTTAAGGTTTCATCTCTTGCCATGAATTCCTTGGGTTTTTGTTTTACTCATGGTTTGCAGCAGAAATACACCCAAATAACACTCGGAATTATTTTTCCTGCTTCAGTTGTGCTCACATTCAGACATCCAGCCCCAGTTGTTCAGATCAGGCATGGAGCTCTGTCAGGAGCACACAGAGAAAGCCACACCTGATCACAAAGCCTTTAGCAAAAAGATAAAGTTCCAGGATTGAGATCTGACACAGCCTGTGTGTTCAGAGCACTGAGTAATCCCTCCAACACAAGCTCTTCGTCCCCAGTGCTCAGGGAGGAAATGCTCAGGTTTGTCCACTCACAGTGAAGAACGTGATATCAAAACAGTTTAAGCACCAATTTAGGTTCTCATCTGATGATAAAAAAATGAGAAAATTCAAATTTACAATACTCTAAAACCCTCTGTTTTAAGTAGTAGTCAAAAAATGTAATAGCCAAGTTTTATAAGCTCAGTTTTTCCTTTGATTTAACCAAATAGAAAAATATTCCTATGCAGCAAATCAGAATTAAAGAGTCTAAAAGAGTCTAAAAGACTTTCAGCATAGCTGTACCTATAGATACCATACATCTGTCCTTCCACCTTCCTGCTCCAGCCTTGACAGCTCAACCAGCAAGCAAACACCTCAAGGACATGCCTGGAAGCTTGGATATTTTATTGTAAGACAAACTCCTGTTAAACAAAAAACATCCTTTCTCACCATTTAAAACCTCTCACTTTTCTATGAAGAAGATACTCTGAAAAAAGAGGGGGTGATGGAAATTGAAAAATTGAGACCTAAGTTGAGGAACGAAGACACTTGAGAATGAGCAAGGTTGTGCTACCTGTACTGATCCAAACACTCAAACACAGACAAGGAGCTCCATTCAAATAAATTGCTCTGCAAAGATCAGAACAAATTTAAAATCAGTGAATTCTTGTTTTTATGAATATCACTGCTTGCTCTGAGTGTTCCACATCCTTGCCTTAACAAATGCCAACACTAATTGCTGCTCATGTGACATTAGTTTGTCAGGCACCAGAGACGCTGCAGGCCTGGTAGAAATCATTTTTAAGTACTTTGTATGTCAAACAGCAGGATCTTTCAAGACATTTGTTATAAAACAAAGAAAAAAAAAAAGCAGGATAAAACTTCAAAATCCTTCTGGCTTCTGGCAGGACCTGCCTTTGCTCTCCCTATTTTTGTTTTCTGGGGATTTCACTCCTCTTAACTTCCACCAGTACTCTCCTGCTACCAAAGCATCTCTGAGCAATGCAGTAAAGGTTCATCCCACAGAACCACAATGCTGCCATGAATAATGAGAATTAACACATTTCTTCATACACACTATTGCTGGAATCAATTCCAGCAGCTGGTGGTGAAGACAAGCTGAAAAGCAGGATATGATTGCACCCAGAATGCCAAGACCAAAATGCAAATAAAACCTCTCCAACATTAAGGGTGCTCCTCATGATCTTTAACACCAAAGGAGGAGGACATTCCATCTTGGTTTTTTACTTTTTTAAACTTTTTTTTTACTTTTTAAAGGTTAACACTACCAAAATTCCATCTCAGCCTGAGAACAAAGTGTCTTGGGGTGACTGGATGAAAATGGAATCCTCCACTGTCTGCTTTAAGCCCAGAAATGGGTCCTGTTTAAGCTCAGGGGAAGAGGGGATGCCTGGAATTCTTTCAGTGCTCTGTGCTCAGAGCCTTCTCCTCTCCTTTTCTGTTCTTTCTCAGCATACAGAGGGAGAGTTTTGTGCTTTGCTTTTAGCCAGCTTCTTATTAGCTGAGGCAAGAAGTCTCCCAGGACTGCATACAGCTTCTCCAGCGATTTCTGCTGCTTTTTCTGGAACTATCCAGCTTAGCTTTGGTCTGAGAACAGATCTGGGACTCTTCATCCCAGCTCCAGACCTCAGGAGGGGCTGAGCAGAGCTCTCAAACCCACCAGCTTTCTCCACTCTGAGAAGGATTTCATATCCAACATTATATATGCAGTTATTTCACGATTATAAGCCGCACCTTTTTCACTGAAGAATCCAGCCTACCCCAGTGGTGCGGCTTATATTCAGGTGCGGCTTATCTATGGACAAATCCCAGTGAAATGCCAACCCAGAAGTGGGAGCCGGCCAGCGAGGGCGCCTGGGACTGCCTTTAAAGCCTTTGCTGGTCTATGAAAACTGTTTGCAACTTGAGCACCTGACCCCAAACCCCACTGGCAGCGATTCTGTTACTAACTCGTTACTTTGTTGCACATGGATCCTCTCTTTAAAAAAAAAAACCAATGTGGCTTATATTCAGGTGCGGGTTATATATGGACAAATCCCGTGGTCTACCCGGATGTGCAGCTTATAATCGTGAAATTACTGCATATTTTTCCCCATGCCTGTGTGCACTCTGTGTGTTAAATAAGCAGGAGTTTTTTTCATTTTCCTCCTAGAAATTCCTCTAAGATTATTATAATGACATATTATAAAATCAGCTTTTCACAAATAATAAGATGACAGCTGTATGTATAATGTTAAAATAATTTTGCTGTAAAGATATAGTTTTTATTTCAGCTATTAACAAAACTTAGACATAGTAGTAGGATAGCTGATATATAGTTATGCTTGTAATTGAACTGCCTGTTTAATTAGGATAACATCCAGTGATTATATGATGAGGATCCTGCTGCAGATATTCCAACAATCAGCACTTTCTATCTGAAGAAAGGATGGACCAAGGCCCAACTTGGAGGTAACAATAAGAACAGACTAAAACCACAGCCAAGAAACACACATGCTCTAAAAAGCAGGCCCAAGGGGTGGCCATGCTAAACTTGCATTTCCTGCAATATTAATTAATTTGTAAAAAAGTTTGAATGTGCATAATGGTTGGTTGTAACAGAAAAGCTATTAAAGAGTGACACCAAAGATAGGAGATGTGCTCCTGGATGAATGCCAAGCACCTGTTGTCTCCTATTGTCATTTATTAAACTTTTTTAATTTTACCAGGAAAGTGAACTTTGTTTTTCACAGTATCACTGGTAGGGAGGGAGTGCCAAATCCTGCCTTCTTTAGATGAGATGCTGCTTTCACGACCTTTCCTCCTAACTGAGACACAAAGCTGAAAATTTTGCAGCTTTCCGGAAGTGAACCTTCCCCAGAAGTCAGGAACAGTAAATGGCCAATGTATTTTATTGTAGATACCAGATTTGTAGCAAAAGGCAGATGTTTTGCACATTTTACTTTACATCTCAAAGCTTTAGTTCTGAACAATGCACCCCAAAAAATCCCAGATACTTGGTTCCTAATCTCAAAACACTCTAAGTTTTTCAAGGAGATAAACTATAACTGCTCCATGTTTGGATTTTTTTTTATTAGATTTTATTCCCCAGATATAGTGTCTGACAAAGCATGGAGAGCTTATTGTAAGAGTTTCTGATTTACTGGCAAATGGCTCAGCACAGTTCTCAACAGCACACTGTAAAATTATTCAAGGAGCTCGTTTGTATGGCAAAGAACAAGCACCATTTATAATATGAAATGTAATGCAGGCAAACATTTTCTGTTTTCTACACTGTCAGGCTTCTATTCTAATAACTAAAGATATGTCAAACACATAGAACAGAAAATGAAAAACAGGATAATAAATCTTCTAAGGACAGGAAAATAGCACTTAGTTTTTGAATAGAGGGAAAAAAAATCCTTAGTAGTATTAGAAAAACAGCAAAAATATTTTGATGTGGTTTAGGAATTTAGGCAGATGCTCCCACCACATTAGGGAAAAAAGGGCTGGAGCCCAAAGTAATTCCAAGGGGAGCAAAATCGGAGCAGAAAATAGTGCAGTTGTCCCAGAAGAAAGGTGAAGGCTATGAAATTCACCCTTGGTAGAGTATTCTAGCACAGGAGAC
>VRYO01002184.1:6206615-6222182 GCA_009812075.1 Sialia sialis | reverse complement strand
AAGAGAGGCTCCTGCCTTTCTTAGCAGACACCTGTCCTCCAAACTAAGACACATTTATAAGGTATTACAGATAGGCAGATGATGAAAGAGCTTGCTGAGTTTAGGAATAAAACTTTAGAAGCCTGTCAAGCCAGGACTAGCCAGTGTTCCCAGTGACTAGGTGACAGGCAGTGCCTCAAACCTGATGCCCCTTTCTTCCCTCAGATCTTCAGGGGATATCTGTGTTCCCATTCATCTGCAGGAAAATCTTTGATCCCTTTCTTACAGGAGGGATCAAAGAGCAAAGACATGAAAACCTCATCATCACCATTCATAGAGCACTGTGGAATCCCCAGCAAGAGGGCCCTGATTTCACGCCAGGGTCTCATGAATCCCAATGCCAAAACTGGTGAAAAGAGCAATGGTGCCTGCAGGGAGCTGAATCTTGATGAGTCAGCATGGTTCCCTCAATCTGTGTTTTCTGGACATGTGGAAGGATCTCCTCAGCTGTTGGATGCTTTGTCATGCAAAGCAGATGAACAGGAGCCTCAGCTAAGGGCAAAAACCAAAAAACGAACAGAGGTCAGACAGAAACACTTCTATTTCTCCACCTTTACTAAGTCAGCCAAAACTTACTTCAAGATGGCAAGAAAGACCCGAGCATCTGCAAACTTTGCAGAATCTGTGTGAAGACTCAGAGACGTGATGAAACAAGATTCCCACATCAACCCCCACAGTATGCCTACACTGCAGAACACAAACTCAACAGTCCAGTGTTAAAAAAAACAGAGCCGACCAGTGTTGTAGCCTCACACAGGGACCCCTTAGCCAGAACATCTGAAGTTTATCTGTGCACTGCAAGCAGAATTACATTTACTCATTTCTTTAGTAGCAAATTTTCTTGTCCTTGTCTATCCCAATGGGTTTTTTTATTCCATCTAACCAAAGCTCCTTTGCACAATTTTTCCAAGTATTCTCAAGTACAAGATAAACATATTTGTAAAAAGCTCATTCTATTAATTATGGCCTTGCACCTTGAGTACCCTATGCAAGTTTAAATTGGCTACAGAATTCTCTTAACTCTGTGAGAGTTTCTTGTGTCTACCTTTGTGTTCATTGTCAAAGAAACAGGGCTAATAAATATATCAATTCTTCTCTCCCCTGCAGCTCAGAGCACTGTAACACTTAGTAATGCATTTTTATACACACATACAAAGTGTCATACATGTGGCAGTCATTGATTATTCTATCAGGGTTGGGGGTTCATATATCATAGCTCTGGCATACTGATGTTATCATCTTCATGTTTTCAGAGCCCTGAGGAGTTCCATTTTTTAGGTTGATACCATAATTTCTCCTGCTGTCAGTTCCAAAAATGTATTGACAAGACTGTCAAGAAGTCATCTTTCATACATTTATTTTCTCTCCCTCCGTTAATTCAAACATTTTCAAAGTATAAGAAGGATAATTTAGTCTTTAAGGTGTAAATAAATCCAATGAGACAATGCTTTTAAATTTATTTCTCTTACCATACAATTAGTTATTCCTGTCCAAAAAAGCTTTATTTTTATATGGCCTATTGTTTTTTAACTAATATCTAGCTTTTTGTTCCAGGACCTAGAACTCAATGATTTTATTAAATAAGTTTCTATGCAGTTCCATGACATAGCAAAATTGTATTCATATATTATAAATATTGTATCTTAGCACTAGTATTTTAATACTCTCCATCATGGATGTCATTATAAGCAAAAATACTGAGTGAGTTTCTAGAAAAAGAGCAGTAAATAAACAGAAATTTAAATTATATTTCCTCAAACCAAGTGTTTAGAGTAAGAATGACTACAACATGTAACCAGAGTCGAAATATCAATTTCCCAAAGCTGTAAAACCCACATCAATAGGATGTGCAGGTAGGAGAAGGAGGTGTCAGTGCAAGATAATCAGTGAGATGTGGTCAGGCCAGTCCTAAAGAATAACAGCAACAATTCAGTCACAAATTTGGTATTTAGCTGAAAGCAAACTGGTCAAGATAACCACTAAATACTCACAATTTATTAATAATCCTGATGTCTAATCAAGATTGTTTAGCAATATTAAAGATCTTTAAGATGAGCCTTCACATGTAATCAAATCTTCCCATTTTCCTTTCATTTATTTACAAAGGAATGGGTAGAGCTTTTCAGACATGAATCCATTTCTATGAGATAACTTCTCCTCAGCTGCAAAATACAAGGGTTTTTTTTAATGCCATTAAGAGAAGTCCTTCTTGAAAGCTGATCTTTATTTCCAGTGACCACAAAAAAATGCCAACTCTAAAGAACATTTATAACCACCTAGTGACTTCAACAGTCCCTCTCTCTGTTAAAAATAACCTGTAATTATTGTGGATCATTTCTTACCATGTGACCAACCACCAGCCACTGCAGGCTTGTACAATTATGTGAAGTAGATTTCTACCACAGATTTCTGTGTTTGTCATGAACAGCTGCTGATAATTATGAAGAAATTTCCAGGTCATCATAACCCCATGGTGACAATAATTTTTTTTATTTTTCTGTTTAGAAGCAATAGCAGTGGACACCTCTTTGTCAGTTCCTTCAGACTAAATGCATTAAATTCAATGGGAAATATTCCATTCACACACTGGCCCCAGCCCAGCACTGAAATGTCATTTCTGGAGCACTCCTAAAGTCCTGATTTTTCAGCAGGATTTCATGGGAGTTTTACCTGAAAAAGCATGTCAGCTTGTGTCCATTACTATTACTAACCTAGACAGCTTGAGCTAGCCAAGTTGCAGCAAGTTGTAGTTGTAGGCTGAAGCTGCCCCAAAATGCAGCAAGCATGCATTTTGATCAGAGGCTGCTGAAAACTAAAATTGTTTCCTCTAAACAAGAGCAAAAATCCACCCTGAGTCTTGTTGCCTGTTGGCCTAGGGTAGTGGTGAAAAGGACGTAGCAACAGGGTTCTTTCATGCAGAAGAGAAGGAAAAAGCCTTTTATTTTTTAAAGAAACAACTACGCTTTCATAGACCAGTTTGCGGAACTAAGGACAGGCATGACCCCATCGGTGCAAGGAAGGCAACACTCCCTGCAAACATGTTTTCATGAAAGCATCATGTCTCTCATGCATCCAGCAGGTGTTTAAACACTGATACCATTCTTTCTCTTGTGTTTTCCTTTGAGCAGCCTGAGAAACACGGCTGCTTTTCTCCCTGGCTTTCACTGGTGTCCACCACAGAGTCTCAAGGCAGCTCTCATGTCCATGGGGAATGGGGCTGCACTGAGCCACAGCAGCAGTGCTTGATCTCATCAGGGAAGGGCAGAGATCCAGGCTGGGCACTTGGCTGGAACCAACATCTGCTTGAATCTTTTCTTTTTGCTTAAAATCCCCCTGGACTAAGCTATCCTCAGTGTGTCTTTAAACAATCAGTTAAAAGGTTCCTGTGAAGTTACAGGTGCTGATCCTGAATCTCTCCTTCCTTAGACAAGATGCACATCTCTGAGAAGGATTTCCATGCTCTCTGTGCAGGGCATTGAACTGATGTTGCTATTAAGGCTTTTAAATCTTATGTCTCCAGAAAAGTTCAAATCTCCACTACTACTATCTTTTCCCTTACATGCTCTGAAAGTATGATCAGGCTGACCTTCAATCTTCTGTGTTTTTGCATTTATCTCCTTTTTATCCTTGTCGTTCTGTGTCTATTCCCTTTCAGGAAAGTTCATGTCCTCAATTTCCACCTGTGATTTGATGCCCATAATCCTTTTAGTGTTAAGGTTTGAGCACCATGGGGTGCAACCTCGATTCCCCAGCAAAAAATCTGGAGGATCAAAGAAACACATTTTTCATTTTGTTTCAAGATAAGCACTTTGTTTTGTTTGTTTTTAGAGGAGTAGGTCATATCAATTCTCCAAGAAGCAGAGTCTATTGATTAATTTCATACTACTGAAGTAAGAATCACTCTTCCACTACAGGAACAAATATAGACGTTAAAAAGGTATTTAGGAAATTAGTGGGGAGGATCACTATAGAAGATGATTTGTATTATTTCATTTAAATACACAGACATGGTGGGAGTCACAGGTTTTTCCTAAGGAAGGTTAGATCTCAGCATTAAGCAGCACCTAATTGTGTGGCCTTGATTCAGCAGCTACAGAATTCTTGTCACAGGTTTGTTTTAATGAATGCTAAAAATGAGTGATTTAATCCAGCTAGGTTGGATATTTCAGTACATAGGGAAGAAAACCAAACTATTCCATCCCACATTCCTACTCACCAAGCGGATCAGCTGAGTACAGACAGCACATTTAGCCATGAAGCCTGCAAGGCATTTATTTACAGAAATATTTTTATTATAGGAAAGGTAACGGGAAAGTCACCTCCTTCCAATTCCAATGTTGTAATGAAATTAAAAGTTCTAAAAATTAATTATTAACTCCCAAATAAATAGGTTATAAATAAAGTATTCAGACTGGATATTAATTTTCCCATTCTGAATGCAATATCTCTTGTTACTAGAGGATCTGAAGCACACCACAAGTTCAGAGTATTTTTATTAGTACAGTAAGTCTATCTGACTGTATGGTACAGTGCTCTTAAGCATTAGATACCAGTAAGTGAACAAGATAATATTCAATAACACAATTAATGGTGAAGGCAGCATTTCTTGGGCACTGAAGGAGTCGGTAAATACAGCTGAGAGTGAATCAAAAGGGGCTGCAACAGAACTGACACCTTAAAAGCATATTCTGAAAGTGCTAAGTATCGCTACAAATGATTACTGGAGAAAATAAAACAATTTGCTGGGATCTGGTTCTTCTCTTCAATGGAAAGATGATGGAGGAGGAGAGTTTAGGGTGTCTCTTCATCCTTTTAGAAGCACTCTTCAAGAAGTAAATTAACCATGTGTCCTGAAAGGTAAGCCAGCAGGTAAAACATAAATATCATGAGCAATGTACTGCTACCAAAAACATCTTCTTTATCCCACCTGTTCTCACTTTCAGACAGAAAAATGTTGCAACATTTTCCAGAAAAAAAGCCCACACTATATAAGCACCAACATTCAAAGCACTGAGAAATTCCAGCACAGGATCTCATGACCAACCCAATTTTCAACCTTCAGCTTAAATCCTCTGCTATATGGCATTAAAACACTATATACACACATCTCCTAAATTCAGGCCTTAAATTAACCATAATCTCAAATATAATCAATCACTGTTCATGCAGAACTCAAGGTGCCCTGCCAAGCATAAATTGTAATTTAAATATCAAGGTTGTGTGTGCTGAATTCTTGTTTTGTATTGGATTAAACAGCTATTGAAAGATTTTTCCAGCATTCCCTAAAGTAGTCACTGCTTCACTGCTTCAGCAGTTATGAACAGCAAAAAAAATACTTCTTTCAAAATCTTCATAAGCACTGATCAGATTCCAATTTCACTGGAGGTCTCATTCAGCAAAATTAAAAATAAAGGGGGTAAGCCATACATTTTGGCCAAACATTTGCAGTATATAATCAAATATCTTGATTTCAAGGACAATGTCAAAATCAGATCACAGATTCAGGCAGTTATTGGAATACCAGGGACAAGGTGGCTCTGGCTGATTTACCGGGATCCCAACTCAGATTCATGAAAAGGCTCCTCCCCGGTGTTTCTTCTTGTCCATTCTCACCTCAAAAAGATGTTTTAAAAACTCTGATGGATCCTGGATATGGATGGGCTTAGATTACACACAGGCTGCATTTTAATTTGCCAGAACTCCAGGTGAGTATCATTCATTCCAGCATGTTGGAAAACTCCAATCAAGAACAGAAAAAATCATGCAAATAGGAGATTTGGGTGGCTGCTGATTTTACACACAGAAGATAGACAGTGAAGAGAAAAACAGACACAATAATATTCCCAAAAGCCAAAATCTTTCTTCACCTGGAATATTGACAGTGGCTGTCTCTGCTCTGCTATGAATAAAAAGCTTTTTTGGTAATTCTGTGGTTCAGGAAAGTCCTTGGAATGAGATAATTTGTGAGCTGGGCTTCCAGGTACGGGTTATTTTGAGGTCACTGGTCAGCTTTGTGTCCAAGTCACTGTTCAAAAGGGCAGGACCACTTCTTATCTGCATTCAGCAAGGAGAAGATTCCAAGTTTAGTATCCAAATTCACTGCTAAGGTTACAGCCATGGCAAATAATCCCAGTGCAAATAACAGACAGTGAGTTACATCTTCATCGCAGCTGACAGATTGATTTCGGGTTGGTTTTTTCACTTCTTTTACTCTCTTATGTTAAAAAAAATACATATGGGTTTGAATTTGTTTATTTTGCATTTGTGGTAGAGAAGACCTTTTATTATTCCCTTTAATTTCAAAGAAAACCAGAATCCTGAGAGAAGAGAAAAGCTGGGAATTTATACAGAGCAAGAAATTCACAAATGTTTGTGGTTCCCTCCTGTAGGAATGTGATGTTGGTGTCATTTGTAATTTGTAATTATACATCTAGCAGCAGCAGCACAAAACATTTACAGTAATTTCATGACTATAAGGTGGACCGGATTATAAGGCGCACTTATGGGTGTCTGCGAATTTCTGAACTTTGCCCACATATAAGGTGCACCAGACTATAAGGCACACTTTTTTTTTTTTTTTTGCAGCGAGGATTCACGTACACAACAAAGTAATGAATTAGTAACAGAATGGCGCGATCACGGGGTTTACTGGCAGGTGTTCAATTTGCAAACATTTTTCACGGATTGGTGCAGCCTTTAAACGCAGCCCCAGGCTCCCTCCCCATGCCGCGGGCCCCGACACTCCTGCCCACCGTTCCCCCACACCCTGCAGCCGCCCCCGGCGCCGGGCTGCTCGCTGCTGTCGCTGCTCGTGGTCATTTGATTGCAAACTTCATGTTTGTTGCTGCGCAATGGGAAACAGAAATTTTTTTGAGATCCCTTCAATACTCAAACTTCCTCCTTATATAAGGTACTCCAGATTATAAGGCGCACTTCCAGGTTTCGATCAAAATTTTAGGCTTTAAGGTGCACCTGATAGTCATGAAAATACTGTAATTATATTTCTGACACATTTCTTTCCACGCCCTCTACTCAAGTGTTAGATCTAATCACACTGCTGTACTCTCACCTGCTGTAAATCACTTGCTACAAATCACTTCATTTTAAAAAGCCAGAAAATCCCCAGTAAAGCTGAAAGGACCAAGCCATGCTTTCAGCAGCTTCTTTATGTCCCTCTGCACACGTCTGGCTGATGCTAAAGCATCAATCATCCACTGAGGTACCCAGAGCTGCAACAGCACTCACACTCCCTCACATTGATGCTGGGGAGGGTAAAGGTACTCAGCTCTACACATCACATTCCTTTCATGTTTCTTTCAGGTTTTAAGGGCTCGGAGCCCACACAACACCAAAAATTTTCCATCCTTCTTTCTTTGAATTCAAATACAGGAGATCACCCCCTCAAAGTTTCCATTGAAGATAAATTCTTTACTTTTTTGTAACTAAAATATAAATGTCTATCAGTTACATAGAGAAGAATGTAAAGGGAAACTACTCAGCAGGGTTTTTTTGAGGAGTGAAAACTCTAGGAAAAACAACACTACTTTCACACAATGTTTAGACAAGCAGTGACCTGGCAGAGGCAGAAGGTGGCTGCTGTTTTGGTATCTGTTAAAACACTTTCTGCTGTGTAAACAAGAAGCATAAATACTTTTCCTACTGTGGTCAAAACTGAATGTTATTTGTTAACAATTCTGAATTTTGCAAGAGCCAGTAGTAACCATAACTGGGTTCAGCATAGCAAGACATGGCTGCTCTCACACTAAACAAATGGAGCTATGCAGATATACAACGTTCTTTTCATTTTTAAATATGCAGCTTGTTCAGTTTCTAGAAGATAAATCTTGCAAACCAGTAAGTGTTATGGTTTGCTGAGATTTTTGATGGCCATCTGGCCTCCAAACAATTGATTGCCAAAGTATTGTCTGTAATCATCATCTAAGAACATATGCTTACACCATTCTAGCTCATCCCAAACAGCCAGAGGTTACATGTAGCACACAAAGAAAAAGAAAAAAAGAGATATAACCACCAAAAAAACCCACAAGCACAGCATGAATCTGATAGCACTGTAGCAATGTATTCAAATGAACTATTTCCCTGCTTCCATCCTAACAGGTCCCACAAAAACACATCTGCATTTGTACTTGCTGAGTTATCAACAGCACTTGTAAATCAGTGTGCTTACTGTTGTTTATGAGCAAAACCAGGTACAAGAACTCACATGAATCTGCACACTTTAATAAGGCAATTAATTCATAAAGTAGATTATACAACAGGGGAAGTTAAAATATATTGATGCACAGGGAAATTTAAGTGTTTAGGTATAATTCAAATTCTAGTTTTCTGTTGTATGCAGTAAGAATTTTCAGTGTTGTTTTACAAAAACATACAGATTAGATTTCAAGTCATTGTATGTAAGCATTGCTTTGACAGTGCAAGAAACTTCAGCTTTCTTACCACAGCAAAAAAAAATTGAGGAAGGAGGAACGCATTCATTGTCAATGATCAAGGAATCCATTCAGAGCTGCTTACAAAGCTTTTTTTTTTTTTTTTTTTTTTTTTACATAAATGTTTTTCATTCTACTCCTTTATCAAGCACCACTGCAGCTTCAGGACAGACCTGGCCCTTCCCAGCTGCTCTGGTCAAGGCAATGATTTGAATGATTTTGCAAGTCAAACACCTTAAACTCTTATTGTGTCTTTGTCCCTCCAAACCCACAGTCCTCAGATGATGCACACAGTCAGGGGATGTTTCTATTTCCTCAGCCTTCCCATGCCTTATCCTTATTTCACAATCTTCCTTGAATCAGCAAGGCTTGATTAATTACAACTTTTCATTAGTTCATTACCATAGGTTCATTACATTATAGAGTTGCAGAAAAAAACTTGTTCACAATTCCCTTTAAAATAATCCATGTGGTTGTTGCAAGTGATCAAACATTATTTTAAAAGTTTCCTCATTCTTTTAGATTTTGTATTAAATTAGAATCAGATTTAAGCACCCTATAAAAGAACTTGTCCTCCACAGGGAATTACCAAATCAGGGACACAAATTGTAATGCAGAGAATAAAGAAATTACCCTTTTACCATATAAATTGGATTAGATAATCACAAATTTATCATGCACAGTCAGAGATGTATCTTAGAATTTTAAAGGACTGAGATTCTTGAAAGTCCACAGAAGAACAGCAGAGAATGGAAATGCATATCTTTAGTTGCTTTGTGTAATTCTCTCTTGACATCTCCACATTGGTTTTCTCCCCAGCACTGAAGCAGTGTATTAGTTTACCAAGCCAGCTTTAAGTCTGGTCTCATCTAAATCCTTCATGTGCATCACTTTTGCCTCAGTGACTACATTTATTTTGCAATTACTCCATACTCAATGATCAATCAGAAATGGAGACACTGATTCTGGATAAAACCCAATGCAAATGCAAAAATGTATAAAAAGCTGGTTGGTTTTTAATTGAATTCCTCTCCTAACTATACAATAATATATTTCTTTGAAGTTTCCTGCTCTCTTGACTAATTAAACAAAAAAAAAAGAAAAATCCAACAAAAATCCCACACATTAAAAAAACACACAAAGATGCTGAGAAATTAAAACCATCTCACTGAAGAGGTTTTCTGGATATTTTCTTGGACAAAACTGAGTGAAAGAGCTGAGGCAGAACCCAGCTCCTGATGCCAATTTCCCTGTAACACCTTCAAATGCTGTCATGCAACACACCAGCCCTGCCAAGGTTTTGTTTGCTTCTCAACCTGAACTGTTTCTCTACTCATTCAAAATCCTCATCAAAACAGCAAACATTCTCATCAAAATATCACACAGCAGTGGCTCTCCATCTGCATCCTTCATATCCCTGAGCACCACTGGGACTGTGCATGAGGAAATGCAGGTCTGAAGTGAAGCCCTGAAAATAAACTGATAAAGAATAGGGTTAAAATGCTATTATTTACAGAAAAAAAACAGGGCAAACATGTTTATTTAACTTTACATAAATATCTTTGCTGTTTTCAACCTATTCATAAAACATTTCTATGTGTGTATATATATATATATATATATATGTATAAATTATTATGTCTAGTTGATGTGTATTTCATTTCAATAAATATTTTAACCATTAAAACCATAGATCTCAGCTCATGACAGGACTTTCAGGGCACAGGGTTCTTTATTCCTTCATCACACTCAGCCTGTGAAACCACCATCACAGAGAGAGTAAACACACTAGAGAACACCAAAAAAAAAAAGCATTTTTCATTAAAGATAATGACTTTTTATTTCACTAGGAGTTAGATTTGATTGTAACTAGGAACCAAAGTTCACAAAACCACGAGTCCACAGCCACACTGCCAGAGAACTCTCAGAAAATCTTCCTTTGCTGTAAAGTTGGTATTTCTGCATTCAAGTCATCTACACGACTGAAGAGCATCAATTATTCCACCACACATTGGCAGTAAATTTACACTTACTCAACTGGCTTCAGATCTGATTGTTTCAGGTGGCAGAATAGGAAAAACTTTGATGTTTGACTAAATGTGAAAGTTCTGCCATCTGTTCACAATCAATTTGCCAACAGAAAGATGCCAAAATTCTTTAATATTTGTCAGGAGCTGCTTGCTCCAGTATTGATTGTGCATGACTGAAAGACAAAAGCAGCTCCTGACCTGCCTGGATCACACCTGACAAATAATCAGACTCACACATATAAGTTACAAAGGAATTCAAGTGGATAAAATAAATACACAGTCAACACAGCCAGCCCTCCCACATAAACAAGCAATGGTTTTATTCTTGCAGCGGATTGAACTGAGAATTTACCTTTTTTCACAATGAGGGAATACTTAGGACAAGCAATGGTTCTGATTTCAGAGGAATTTCTTTGTGGCTAAGAAGCAGGGGCCATGAATAAAACCTGAACAATGGGAACCAGTGAGTAAAATCTATTTAGTGCCTTCACTGAGCTGAACAGGCTCCCCTGCTTGGCTTGGGTTTTGTGATACCAAATATCCTTGCATTCACAAACTCGAGTGAGCCTCATTCATGCTGGCTCTGCCAGGTTTATCCAACAGGAAAATCCTAAATAGACAGCAGCACACCAGTCAGCTCTGTGTAGGATATACAGAGATATCTTCAGGAAAAAATCAATAAACAAACAAACAAACAAACCAGGGGAATACAGCCCAATTGCTGAAAGTCTTCCACATCTCAAATGTTCAAAATTCCAGGACAGAAAAATAAAAATATTTCCAAATTTTGAAAATGTTTCAATTGAAATAGCTTGTGCACTTTATTGTGGAGGAGTCAGAAGGAATCCTAAAAATGCACCCAAATACTAGAGAGGGACTCTGCTGGTTCCAAGACCATCACAACAGATATTCCATTTTTAGTGTTTGCCAGCTGGCTCATGCACTACATAATCTTCTAAGCTGTTGAAGCATTTCTAATGGTTCACCATTCTTAAAATCAGATGATGCTAATTATAATAAGAACTTAGATTATAATTTAGCTGTAGAACAAAATGTTACCAAAAACTGGATACAAAAAGACACTTAGATTTCTAGACTCAGGAAGAAATTCTATTAATGAGAACTGAAGTTGTCAGTAAGTAATATGAAAAGCAGCGACGGAGTTTAATATATTAAAATTATTTTATTAAATGGCTTCAGCAATATGTTTATTCACTGAAGAAATCAGAGCCCCTCAGAAAAATAAAAAAGTAATCTTTATTTTAAGAAATTGATGAAGGAAGTTTGAAAAATAATGAACACTGGTGGTAATTGCCTCAGGAGTTCCAGCCAGATGATTTAATTTACTTGGTTGGAGCATCCTTAATTGCAACTAATGCTTTCCAAAAAATAAAGGGTGAATTAAAACAGACTCTTGTTCTTTCTAATGAGGACTTGTCCTCTCTCTAAAATTCCAGCCAGCTTTCCAAATGAATAAAAACGCAGACAGGGTAAAGGATAAGTCCTGCAGCACCCGAATGAAATTCAGGATATTTGCCATTTTGCTTCCAAGGGCAGCAACGCCAGCATTGCTGCATCAGAAATTCTCAGCTTTAAGCTCCTTAGGAGTGTCAGTTTTACTGCACACTGCCAGGGCTCCTTGTCCAGGAGATAAGGAAAGAGTTACACATTCTTTGGGAGCTGAGAGTGCTCTCACACCCTGCTGGCTCTGCAGGGATTAACTGAGAACAGGTACAAGGTAAAATCCTTGTAGGGATCCCCCTTGGCTCTGCTCTGCACGGGGAGATTCTCCAAACTCCTGCTCAGCCTGTGGCACTCACAAACAGCTCTTTAATTCTCTTTACACTTGCTGCATGTTCACTTTTAATCTACAGTGCAGATTTTCAGGTAAAATAGGCTGCCAGCCTAATAAAGACTAAATTTATTTTAAAAAAACCCAATATCAAAAAGCATATTTTAAATACATAAATTCCAGGATAAAAAGTCTTTATGAAGACACAATTCTCCTTTTGGCATTTATTTTAAAGTCTTCCTCATGGCTTTGACTACACATAGAACCCATCACATCATTTCAAATACTTTAGGTTACATGCACTACAGTGTTGTTCAAAGAATTTTAATTTCTATAGATTTCTTTTGTTTTTTGATTATTACAATGGCTGCAGAGCAAGGGATCTATTTTCATTCCATTTTCATACAGCAGCAATAGCAAGGACAGACAAAGGAAAGAAAAAATGAACAGTTACATCACATGACTTTGGTTAGGATGACAATCGTTTTTACTGTGAAATCCAAATTTTGGGATGCAAAGATGAGGCTGAATATGGGCTGAAAATAAAAGGCATAAATGACAAAGTTTAATAAAGTTACATCTTGGCCAGGCACTACTGCTTGCTCTTATCAATTGCATAAGGTCCCAGAACACAAATTTAAAACTTGTTCCAAGTTTTAAGTACCCTTTAAATCACCAAAGACAGTTTTTAGGACTAGGATCTCATAGGCAGCTCCTCCTTCATCAATCAGATCCTATTGAATAGCACAGAAAGTTCTTCTCCAGGTCTGAGGAAAATAAATTCAACACACTGGGTCAACACCAAGGGAGAGCAGGGCTCACAGGAACAAGCAAACCCTTCAGCACAAAATGATCTAATGTTTTGTGGTAAGTCCAAGAGGAAAATAAAAACAAAACCAAAACACAAACACACACACCAAAAAGATGTAACACTGAGAAATTGTGGAAAGCCTAAAACTTTTAGCCTGTTTCTATTTTTCACTAAATGCTGCCGCTCCCATGTTAACAGATGACACATGGGATGGCAAATCGCAGTGGAAATAAAAACATCTTGTTTGTGCAGTTATGGAAATGGTGTGCTTTGGAAATGTATCATTCTACCTCAAGCCAAAATACAATTAGTAAAGTTAAAAGTTATATTGCAGCTCTTTATAAAGAAAAAAGTTAGCAGCTCAACATTCAGAGTATGGACAGCTTGCAGAATGTTTATGGTGGGCACCTTTCTTCTTCCTGACCACTACAGCTGCAATGCTTATTTAGAAATAAAAAGAAGAAAATTAAATTTTAAAACACTGTGGGAAAGAATCACACAACTGCCACTGCTGTTCCAATGTGCATCTATGGCAACGATCCACTTTACCAGAAGTATTCATTGCCTCTGTTTTTTAAATCTTTTTCCTCCACAGGCAGCAATTTACATACAGCTTTCAAACTGCTGGAAAATCTTAAATATCTGCACAGCCTGCAAATTGAGAACATCCTCAGTGAAATGGAACAAGAATATGGTCTGGATGCAAAACCTGATTTTAAAGTAAACAACAAGGTCAGAGTCACTTACTAAAATGGTCTGTTTAATCATCCTCTCAAAGCACTTAACATTTTGTTTAACTTACAGAGATAAGCAAAATCCAGGCAGGAAAAAAAAATGTTGTGTATTGGTTTAGAAGAGCTGCTGGTACTGTGTCACTGGTAGCATGTCACTAATTACAGCCTGTATTAGAATCAAACCATCCTCACCATGGCATGTCAAAGTCTGTCACACCAGCACAATTCAGGTTTTTTCATTGGATGTATAAATTGCCTAATTTTGTCATTACCAAGTCAAAGCCTTTTGCCACAATTTTCTTGATTTGTACAAACTGAACCGGTGTTATAAGAGTGGTTTTGACCAAGTAGTTGTCAGCAAAAGATTTAAGCTAATTGCCACTGACTGGATGTAAAATGCCACCAGTCTTTTTTATTTTATTTGCAGGTGAATGACAAAGCAGCAACTCTGGCTGTTGGGTACATTGACAAAGACAATTAACTGAAGATTGGACTTCCAAAAGTACAAGATGTTGGTAAAATGATAATTTGCTATGGAAGTGTATTATTTATGTTAGCTACAGTAGACATTGTATTTATTTTAGACACAGAATATACTTCATATTTTTGTTATTTGCATTTTGATGGCTACTTATTATGCACACAAATTTATTTAGTGATACATTATGCTTAAACCCTAAAAAAACAGGGAAAATTCAAAACAATAAAATCAAAAGTTGAAAGGCTGCCATCCTGTGAGAAACAAGGGCAGCATCCATGTAGCCCTGAACAAGATGTTGGATGCCTAAATAATGAGAAATATGAGATATTGTAATAGATTTTCCTGCTAACAGGAAAAGACTGACTCCCAAAGCATGCCAAAAAAATAATTCAATTACTATAAAAGGGGAAAACCAGCAAAACAACAACAGATATGCTACCCAGGCTGCCTATTTTTGGAAAAGGCACTTCAGTCTTTCAAGAAGGCTTTTATAATTCACATTCATGATGAAAAGAATCATCTTTCCTTAATCAAGTTGTATACCTAATCAAATGATTAATCACTTTGACTGTTGCATGAAAATTAGGCCTTATTACATACATTTAAATTTGGGAGATTATATGATACACAGTTTGAATTTTTTTAAAAAAACAACCAAACATAACAAAAATCTCCATCACTTCATTATTTACTCGTGGCCAGACAGAAACAAACTTTCCATGAGGACAAAGGAGGGAATTGTCCTAAGGAATTCCACACCACTGAGTTCCTGAGAGACTCAAGCAGTGGACAGGACTTCTCTGTTAAATCTTTATTCAGGTAATTTATAACTAGTCTGATTATCATTTCCTTTTTGGGTACAAATATAGCTAGAGCTCTGAACAGAAGGATGCAGTGCCAGTTCAAGACATCCTTGCCAGCTGGATTTTGCCAGAATAATACTGAAGGACTCATTTCCTGGGAAACCAATTTATGAAAGGCATCAAACCTTTCACATCCTAAACAAACACTCAAATGAAACCGTAACTTAATGAGTTGTTAATTACTGTCCTGAGTGTTTATTTTTGTTTCAAAGCTTAGAAATCGCAAACAAAGAACCGAAAAGAATTAAAACCTAGAGGTGTGTGTGTAAACACATTAGATTTTATTAGGTGACAGAAAAGCCATTAACAACACAGCTGAGTGTCTGCTAGACTATATGTGTGTATATATAAATATACAGTAATTTCA
>VRYO01002184.1:6192046-6205615 GCA_009812075.1 Sialia sialis | reverse complement strand
TATATATATATGTACTTGTGAAGAACAGATACAACACATGGAATTGTTTCAGCAGCAACAGACTCTTTCAGGTTTGATCATGCACTCTTTGAGATATGTAGTGGGACCCCACTGACTTCACTTGTGCACCATCAGGAATTTAAAAACTCAACCACTGTAACCCATTTATTTCAGATTTCTAGGTGCATTGCTCAGCACAGACATAAAGGACAGTTTAAAAGGGAGGGGAGAAATTAAAACCCAAATTCATAGTCTGTTCAATGGGAACACACTTTGATGGAGAACCTGGAGCATATCTGTCACCACAGTTGGAAGCTGCTGGGGAAGCCCCAGCATTTTTTGTCTTTAGCATCTCATTGTTGAGCATATGGAATAGAAAAATGCAACCAGAAAGTGGTACCCAATAGATTTGCTTTAAAACAGACTGAGGTACCCAGGATGCACAAGGATAAACATCTCCAATTCCATGATGTCCAACCTTTTACCAAAAGACAACTTGCTTGTCTTCACGTTAAATTTTTTCCCCTTCTCTTAATTTTCATCATATAACTTCTTCCCTTTATGCATATTTTTCCCTTTTTGCATCTCCCTTTTTGGGCCAATTATGTAAGATTGTGTGCAGTCCTGTTAGCAATATTCCATTAAAATCCAGGTGCAGTAAGAGCAATAAATCCAGGCAAGGGTTCCCTGCTGTGGCTGGGCATTCAGAGCATTGTGAAGGGTTCAAAGGCAATGCTTTCCAAAAAATCCTGTTAATAGCAAGCAGCTGTCAAATATTCCCAAAAAACAAATCACAGCTTCCATCATAAACTTAAAAATGATGCAGCAGGGAAGTAAAGAAAGTTTATGTTGTGACTTTTGATTTATGTGATAATTGCAGTGATTGACAGGAGTCGGAGAAACAAGGAGGAAGCTATGGAAGTTTATAATGCACTGACATTTACAGGCAAGGATGACTGTCACAATTGTCAGAACTTTAATAAATATGTTAACTTTTCAACTCCTGCAATAATGAGATCTCTTCCACTTTCTGATATTTTGTTATCAAAACTCCATTATCTGTCCTTCCCAGCCCAAAATACAATAAAAGCATTCACAATGAGTCGCCTTTTTAAATGTGATTTTTAAAAAAATAAATAAATCACTGACATTTCAGGCTTGACTCTAAGATGGGCTGAGCACCAGAAATGCTTATGGAAGTAGAAGAAAACCTCAAAAAATTTCAGAGTTCCAATTCCACCCCACTCTTCACATGGGCATAAATCCTGGGGCAGAGCAGCAGGAGCTACACACAGAACAAAGCAGAATTTTCTCCAACAAATCTAGGTTTGATTTTCCCCAAAGCTTGACCTATTTTTTGTTTTTGACATCCCTCACTTACAATGAAAATCCAGGAATTAAATCAGAAGCTTTTAGAATCCCTAAAGTAGTTACAGTTTGTCAAGAACAAAGCAGGCAGAGCAGCACTCCAGAGGGCATTTCCCAGCTAAAAACTCCTTTATGTACAGCAAAGATTAACTTAACTCTTCTACCTTCACAGGAAACTGAGCCCTTCAAATTTTGGTAAATAGAACAGTTGTTAAAGACTGAAAAATTATAAATATAGGGAGGAAAAAATTATAAACTCATCATGTTTCTTTCAAACATCAACCAGTGTCAAAGCTCCTTTACACTTGGCTACAAAATATTTGAGGTCAAGATTGTTATTTTAATTTTGGCACAAACGTTTTACAGAACTAGGGATTTTTGCAAGTTGAGATATATTAAAAGCCACATGTAATGATGCTTTCTCAATTTAACCTGGAATTTAAAAATATGTATTTTCTGTGCTTAAAATCTTGAGCCTTCTGCCTCTGGCTCCAAGTATCTCTATAGTATAATAAGTCCCACTGGTCTAATTTCAGGTTACCAGCTCATTGGTTCCTGTTAACAAGACAATTTTCCCAAGCATTTTTCAAATCTACTAATTTAATAGCATTATCATTGTCTTCCAACTGTGTTAATGGACTCCACAAAAATAGACCTTAGTAATGAATATGCCTGGTCTCACCTCAGCTTTTAAATCCCTTTCAGAATTAGGTCCTTAGACCTGTAAATGTAATTCATATGTCAAGTTCTGCTCCCACTGAAACCAGGTCCTGTTGGCTTCTCTATCTGTCCAATGTAATCAAGAGCCAGAACCTCATTACGGCCCAAACCTGAGCTTTATTCCACATTTCTCACATATTGGGCATAGAACCTTCCTTCTGCTGAATGCACAGCCTTGGCTTTGCATTCCACCAGCACTACAAACCCTGAGAGATCTCCCCAAGTTACTCATTTGCACCAATTCTCCTCAGAAGTCAAGAGGGAAATATATGTTCTTTCTTTTCTGCTTGCTACTTCTAAATCAATCCCTCAGATACCCAAACAAATAAATTGCTATTTCATCAAAGGACAAAAAGAAAAGAGTTACTGGCCACTCATGAGGTATGTTCAGGTAAAGTAATCCTCCTGAATGTTTCATGAAATTATAATTCACATACTACAGTGATTTTTATCAAACAGAAAATGAGGAGTAACATTATCTTCTGAGAAAATGTCTGAAAATTTGATATAACTCTACAGAGCAACAACAAAATAATCAAATAGATATTGTACTGATCAACCAGACTTGTGTTTTAATGAAATCAATGCAATTGATCCAGAGAGGATTTAACACCAAAAACCCAATCATGTTGCTTGTAGTCTGATTCTGAGACATTTCCTTGGAATTAAAGAGCACAGGCTGCTTCCACAGCTTGTTTTATTCAGCATGATGATTGGAATGTGGAGTAGGGTCATCACACTTAGAAACATCACAAATATTGTGGAATGCAAAAACCATTTCCCTTCAAATCATTTGTCTTGGATGCTTTATGTTAGAGAGTCTGTGTGTACAGTAATTTCATGTCTATAAGGCGCACCCTTTTGACTAAAATTTTGATCAAAACCTGGAAGTGCGCCTTATAACCCAGTGCGCCTCCTATGTGGACAGAGTTTGGAAATTTGCCGACCCGGAAGTGCAAGCTGCCAAGCTGCGGCAGCCATGAGAGCCGCGGCAGCCGGCACCGTGGGCGGGCGGGAGTGCCGGGGCCCGCAGCATGGGGAGGGCACCTGGGGCTGCGTTTAAAGGCTGCACCAATTCGTGAAAAATGTTTGCAAATTGAGCAGCTGCCAGTAAACCCCTTGATTGTGCAATTCCGTTACTAATTCGTTACTTTCTTGCGCATGGATCCTCCCTGCAAAAAAAACAGTGCGCCTTATAGTCCTGAGCACCTTATATATGGACAAAGTATGGAAAATTTACAACAACCCCAAAGTGCACCTTATACTCTGGTGTGCCTTATAGATGTGAAATTACTGAACTCTCAGTAATTCATATTACTGAGAGAGAGGTTGAAATTTTACATCAGTTCATCCCTTAAAAATAAATAAAACCCTTCTTGATGTTTTCCTCACTGAGTTCTCTCCAAGGCTATTTTTAGCAAGCCCAGCTGCAGGGGGTGGTGCTCAATATCAGTATAATCAGTCTGTAAAGCCAAAGACTCACTGGCACCGAGACAGGGCTGCCCTCCTCAGAGCCATGCAAGGGGACATGAAAGGTGGGGTTTGTTCCTCCAGAGATGGGAATAATGAGCACTCTCTCTCCAGGACAGAGAAGGTCAGAATGTACACAAGGGTTTTTAATTTCTGCTTTGAGGAGCCCCAGCTCTCTAAGGAGGGATTCACCTCTCCAAGGAGGTGGCTGCAGCTGGGGCAGGAGACAAGCTTTCAATGCCCACAGAGCCCCTTCCAGTCCCCATCTAAGCTTCTCCAGTTACCACGCAACAGCTGCAGAGCCACAGGGGTATTTCCTCCATATAATAAAAAAAATGGAACAAAAAAATGAGGTGTAGCTGTGTGTCTCTATAACCAGACACAGATATAGACAGGCACAGGAAGGCAGGGAGCTGCGTCAAGAAAGGAAAATAAAACCTGGACACCCAGGGAAAGCTCTGGGAACCTCTCCCCCCATATAAATACTTCTTTCTTTTTTTTTGTGAAATAGGGTCACATCATCCTCACAGGCCTGGCTTCTTCCTAAACAGGATTTTTGGGGGCTACAAAAAATACAAAGTACAGGTTTGGCTCTGCCATAAGGGGACAAACCCCTCCTGGGCTTCACTGGAGCCACAGGCACCTCATGGTGGTGAAGAGGTTCAGACCAGAGTCCTTTAGATTTATTGGGATGCAGGTGAATGGTGGGGGAAGCAGCAGAAAACATTTCTTAAAAATTAATCCAAAACAAAATGCCAAAGCAACTTGAGGTTTAATTTGCTGCCTTTCAAAGGCAGACAGGCTGGGCACTCCTGCCCTGCTCCCTCATTCTCCACAATTTCACTGCTGTGCCACACAGGAGCAGAGTTTATAAAGGCTTAGTGAGTATTAATCTGGAGTTCTCACAATTTATTTGTTTGGTAAACACAAGGCAGGGTGGTTTTGATGACAGGGAGAGGTGATGTGCCTGCAAACTCACATCATTTCCCTCAGACTGTTTCTTCACAAATAAAACTTTGCACTGACATGAACCTCTGGAAAGAAATTTGAGTAAAAACTACAAATTTCTACAATGGACAATTCCTGCAGAATGTGAGCCCCAAAACCTTTTCACTATTGTGTCCTTGAAGCAACAGGTAGTGTGCTTTGTGACTAGCAGAGAAGAAAGGAAAAAAGAAAAATAGGAAAAAAACCCACTTTTTATTCTTGGTGCTCCCTGCTACAATAACCCACAATCCACTGACAAGCTTGATCCCCAGGAACAGGCATTAGAGACAGGATCAGGAAAGAAGCCTCAAAATACTTTATACATTCTAGACCTCTGCTACTTTTAAATTATTATTCTCGCTAAAATACATTTTCAGATGTTATTTTTAATGACCTGTTCTTCTTGTTTCATTTTGCTTTGGTGTCAGATATTTTTCTCATTTATTTCAGGGAAATAAAAGTATGGAGGGAATCAGAGGGCAAAAATATGTAGAACTCAAGTTGTCGCAGTCTCCAGACATTGGTATTGATAAAAAAAATTAAAGGGTAAAGAAATATATGATAAGATTTTAATTTTAGTAGAGGCATACATTAGGGGCAATGAAGGAACATTCAGAGTCTAACAAGAGTTAGGATATCTCTGTACCACGATTTGACAATTCCTATGTGATGCATTTTTACTACTGGACATCTTATTGTTGAAAGCTATGGAAAATATTTATTTATTTTTAAATCAAAGACCTTACATTATTGTACCAATTTAACCAGTTATTTTCTTGCAATAGCAGACCAGAAAAAGCAAAGACCAGCCTGGACACAGAAAAAATCTCTACATTGATATCACTGCTCTTGAATTTCCCATCTCTTTCACTGTGTTCACGCACATTTACACCCCTTTAGCTTCACGCAAACGAGAACCAGGAATAATAGAATATCTACATTGTGTTTCCAACTCACTCAATAGTAAGGATTGCTGGAAATTTCAGAAAGACAAACTGCAAATATTTCAGTGTATTTATCATAGCAGGTTCAGAAGCAAAATTATCAACAAAAACCCTTTCTTGTCAGCCCACACCCTTAGAACACTGAGAAATAAACAGGTTTTGTTAAACAAGACACAGTAAATGGAAACTTTAAATCAGAAGGTTTCTAAACTTGCCTAACTTCCTTTAAGACAAAGCATTATTCTACTTCATCTGTCATTTCCAGCATTTACATAATAATGGGAATTAGAGCACCATTAACTACCTGTCCAGTGCAAAACAAATGGTATGTAAAGAAACATGCTCCTGATTCCAATCCTTTCATTCATACCCACAGCAGAATTTTAAACAAATCACTTCATTTTAAATGGAACTTATGGCTTTGGCAACTCATTCCAAAAGAAAGTACAGATACAAAGCATCCACAAGATATTTTTTGCCTTCATTCATATGTAAAGTTGGAGTGAGAAATGCTCTAAAACCACACATCTGCATTTCCCAAAAGTGATCTTTTTTTTTGCATGAATATTTGACAAGCACAGTCCTTGACTATTATCATTTTTTATGACAAGAGATGAGAGAGAGGAAGCAGACTGCAGATGCTGATCTGCAAAAGCAATTAATGCTCCATATTTTGCCCTTCTGGAGGTTTATCAGATTACTACAGGAAATCTCCTCCCATGGGAAGGGGCACAGTGCAGGTCTGACCACATGTGGGCAGCTCCAATGTAGCTCCCTCTGTATCACCCTCAATAAGAAGCTCAGATCCAATTAAAGTAATTTCACAACTATAAGGCACACAGGACTATAAGGCGCATTTCTTTTTTGCAGCGAGGATCCGCACACAACAAAGTAACGAATTAGTAACTGAATGGCGCCATCGCGGGGTTTACTGGCAGGTGCTCAATTTGCAAACATTTTTCACGGATCAGTGCAACCTTTAAACACATCCCCAGGTGCTCTCCCCATGCAGTGGGCCCTGGCACTCCCACCCCCGGTGCCGGCTGGCGGAGCTCTTGCAGCTTGGCTCACGGCTCGCACTTCCAGGTTGGAAAACTTCCGGATTATAAGGTGCACTTCTGAGTTTAGATCAAAATTTTAGGCTTTAAGATGCGCCTTATAGTCGTGAAATTACTGTACATCCTTTGGTGCTCAAAAATCCTGAATATTCACAGCTAGGAAGTACAAAGATAACAGGGTTAGAAACCTGCATTTTACCAGTAATTCTGGAAGGAGGGGCAGTCACTGATACATTCAGTTTGCTTCTAATGGGCCTTGTTGTGGAAAATTAAAGCTCCAGTTCTGCAAGTCTCACCAGTCACAGGCTGTTCCATTCTATTTTTGGCCTAATTCATTAATGAAATGAGGGTTAAGCAATTACTGTACCTGTGTGTCCATCAGTCCTTGTAATAACAACCTAACTCGTTGTCTAGCCTTAATAAAATCAGCACAGGGGTAACAGCCTTTTAGATATTAATTTCCTGCACATTTAATGGAATAATTGGGAACTCCCTCTCAGATAAAACCTGTTCTCCCAGTACAAAAGCTTCAAGATATTTCAACAGAAGAGGGGACACAGTTTAACTTTCCAGCCTACATTCTCCTGTCTGAATACAGCTGCTGTTAGTCAAGCTGTCAGCTTGTCACCACTCCACAGATACTCTCAAGTCATATAAATCCCAGCTTTTAACAGTGGCCTTCCCAGGTAAATATCTACCAAGCATTAGCCTTGATAACCATTAGGAGGGGATTTGTGTTTATAGGTTTAATTACATATTATTCATATTTTCTAAACCAGTCTAAAAGAAAAAACAAATCTAATATTTAAATTTTAACACATGTTTTTTAGAAGTGTTCGCTTGGATAGCATTACAGCAAGAAATTACAAATGAAACTGCTTTTGACTTTGTACCTATGTGATGATTTTGAGGTAATAAAAGTCTATAACTTCCCTCTATGCCACAGTGTTTTCAAGCTAAAGACTGGTCCTGCATGCAGAAAAATCCAGTCTTTGGAAAACATGCAAACATTTTAGCTAGGGGAACATCAGGAATATACCCCCTTCCACCTCTGTCCTCAGGTGTTTGTTACATGACCTATTATTATTTCAAATATTTATCACAGTTACAAGCTGCAAATTTGACTTCAGGCAGCTCACAAAGTCAGCACTGTGTGGTCTGCTCACTAAAATTGCATAAAATAATTCTATCATGAACTAGAATATATTAGTAGTAGTAGTAGTAGTAGTAGTAGTAGTATTCAAAAGAGTACTTGAGAGTAGGGAGTAGTTGTTAAATGCTGCTAAAGAAGGAAGCAAGAAGTTGCTCAGCTGATACACTGCGACCAGCAAAAAATTCAATATACGCCATCACTGTCTTTTTGAACATCAAGTCTCCTATAAATAACACTTAAAATTGCTGTGACCATCCAGGGCTGCTGGACTCAGACCAGACACAACCATCCCCAGCATCTTCCCTTAAATCTGCCCCCTCCCTGCCTCACTGTGCACAGTGGAGCTGACACTTAATCAGATTTTGGCCAGGGAGCATTTGGCAGATTTGATCTGTTCTGGGACTCCAAACAAATTAACTCCATTTTCACAAGATCAGAGGTTTTGTTGAAGGGAGACTTGGGCACCTTGCTGGCATGAAGAAGCAATAAAACATGAATTATTATTGCAACACATTTTGCTTTAGAGCATTAAATGATAGTTCGGGGCTTCGCAGGTTGCAGCTCATGAATAGCACACTGTGATTGATTTGTTTTCCCCACAAAACATCAAATCATCATCCTGGTATGAGCTCAGCAAAGGCTGCTTTTAATGGGGTGAAAAACTGCAGAGATTTCTCATCAAATTGATGCCTTTGCCTTAGTCCTAAAACCGAGAGCCAGACAGCATTAAGGGATAATAAGAATATTTAATAAGAATCCTTATGGTGCAACAGTGTGCCAAGGTGGAGCACATCAAAATGCACACCTAATAGATCATGCATACAATTTCATACACCTCAAAAATTAGCATATCTAAAAAGGATGCCCCAATGAGAGGCTTGAATGAGTCTGATACTCTCCCATCCCAAAGGATTCCCCCCTGGATGGGTCTAATCTGAGTTTATAGGATTTATTCCAGAGGCGCCTCGCTTTCTTAAAACAGACAATTTCTTTCCACACCTGAAGAAACACAAACCAAAGCATTCACAGTATTCCTAGCAATGAAGTTTGTCACTCCAGTGCAAGTTTATCATGGTCTGCAGTGGGAACAAGGTGATGGTTACAGGGTGGGAGTGCCAGCAGAGGAATGCTAAAATCCCCTTTCAGCCTCAGGAAACAAGGATAAGTGACACAAAGATTTGCTCAGCATCTGTTTATAGCTCTAAGTAGTCAGTGCTTTAAAAAAATCAGATTTTGTCTGCAAAGAGAGGTCTATTTAAGTGTCATTAATCTGGTGGTTGCTCTAACCTCCTCTGCCAGGATTTGAGGATAACAGAGAAATGTCGTGAGAAAAGGAAAATACATCTTTATATAAACTCTCCCTCATTTTCAATGTGAAATTATATTAGAAAATACTCAGCACCACCTGCCCCAGGATATAAACAGAGTTTTAATGGATTCATGCAAGAAATTTGTGGAAGTCTATCCCCTGTAAACAGCTCCTCTTCCTATTCTATCAAAGACTGTTTCAACATCAAGCAGCACCAGCCACCTCCCGTGGTGAATCCAATTCTGTATCTGCAATCCCTGTGCCCAGATGGTGGATGCTATCAGCCAGGAATTTGTTTTTAATAACAACTTGTTTGATCTGTACAGCCTCTTGCAAGGAGGAGATCCCTCAGGCACAAAGTATTTTCACCTATATTTCTCAATTATCATAAAAGGGGGCTGCATAGCCCCTGTCTTGAAAAGGCTCTTCACAAATTTAATTTTTAAAAAGCAGAAAACAAAACCAGTTGCAGATTAGGGCCAGAATAATTGAATGCCTTCCAAATCTTATTAGTTAAGGATGGGCAAAAGTAGTATCCATAAATACATAGACACTAGCTGAGCCACCCAAACTTCTGCCCTTTACTTTTCAAAGTGCAGAATTATTTCAGCAGTCAGATAGCTGTTGTCCAATTTACAGTTTCTTGTTCAGAGCAAGAGCTTTAAATTCAGCTAAATCTTATACGTATATATATATACGTATATATATATATATATAATATATATATATATATATAACATGAGTTTTACACTTGTCACATGAGGTGTACTATGAATTTCTCCTGTGCACAGGAAAATTTAGGCAACACAAATTCTACTGAATTGGTGAGCTTGCTCAGGAAGATGAATGCAATAAACAGAAGTGAACAGAACTTTGTTAGTTAAGCCCTCTTGAACTTACAGGAGAAAATTTGCCTTCCTTACTTGGTAATTTTTTTTAAATGCATCATTCCATTAAGGTTTTCTTTCAGTGTCACTAGCCTAGAATACACTGCTTCAAATGGAAAAAGAGGAAACTGAAATGTATGAAGACCCAAATATAAATGAAATGAATAGTCACATCTCTTCAACCACATCTTCACCAGATGGATTGGTCACAGCTTTTAGACTGTGATCAGTATGTATTAAACAAATTTTATACGAGCAAGAAAGAGAGTATCACCAGTGTTATCTCATGTTCTCTGATTTAGTCAATGCATGGGACCATTTAAACATTTTAATTTTTTATTCAATATACCATTTAACAGTAGATTCAGATTCAACTTCTTCCTGGAACACGTCTGAGTATCTTTGGAAAAATTCAGTGCAGAGATGCAAAAGAAGAACTTTGTTAGAGATTTAAGCCAGTCTTGCTCTCAGACTCAGAGATAGATGGCAACATTACTTTATCAGCACCACTGGCAAAGCTTGAATTGTAAAAGTCTGCATTTTTATTCAACATATCTTCTGAGCCTGTTTTTCCCAGAAATGGGATAGCTTTTCATGTTTCAATTCATGGCACATTTGCAGCTATCAGGAGAAAGAGGGCTCCATGCACCACAATCTACTACATGTACAGAAAATAGTCTGTTTATTTTTTTAACAGCTCTAAAAAACTCTAAAAACACTCATTTAAAAACAGGTTGATCCATGTTCTCCAGGTTTATGACTCTGCAGCAATGCAAGCCTTACTCTGGTGGGTTCAGTAAGTGAATGGAGCCTCACAGACCAATCTGTACTGCAATGCTTAGTGGTTTATTTGTATATAAACATATATTTTAGATATACATTTAAATACAGATATAAATAAAATCTGTCCCCAGTTTCAGATCCACATGCTTTGAATTGTAATCAATTCCTTTAGGGCAATTGGAGGTTATGAGTAGAGAAGACAAGTTCTGAGCTATACCCTTATTGAAGCATCCTTTATTCCCTGCCCTTCAATTTGAGTTAAAAACCCTTCCTGGTTACATGTGAGAACAAACTCTTGATCGGAAACCAACAACCAGCAAAACATCACAAAAACATTTAACCTCCTATGAATTACCTGTATTAACATGGACCACATGTCAATATACAGTAATGTCTACAGAAAAACAGCAGGATAAGAATTGAAAGAATTTAACTTTTAAAAGAGAAAAAAAAAAAAAAAAACACATCAAAAGCACAGAAAACCAGAAGTATTGAGTTGTTGATACCAGCATAAAAGGATCAGGGTGTGTGGAGGGCAGCAAGAAAGAATTCCAAATATCTTCCTAATACCAAGAATTGTCAGCTAAAAGCTTGTAAATACGATTATTTTTTTCTTTTAAAGAGAGACAGGGTTGTGGTTTTGACTCAGAAATCATGAAAAGCTCTGCCCCTAAGGCACACAACTCCACAGAGCAGTACAGGGAGGCTGATCACATGCAAGGAAAGTTATTCAAGACATTCTGTAGTTTCTCCATGGAGACAAACATCAGTGTTTTTTCCTTTTGAGACCTGGGTGCACACTCAGAACTGTGCTGTGCTGGGTTAGGACAGCACAGTGTGTGTTTCACCATGCCCTGGAAACACAGGGGATTGCACAGAGCTCAGCTCTGCCTGTGCAGCTCCCTCCTGTCACAGTAAAAATCAAGTGCTGCAAGCACAGCATGGATGGATTTCGCATCAGTGCCTGTTGGTTTGAAGCAGAACAGCAAAGGATTGGATTTTGGGAAACAGAGAGCTGCTTTATCAGTTATCCCCTGGCTCAAAGGACCATCAGCTCCTCACCTTTGCCAAAACATGTATGGAACAAACAGGGAACTTGTTCCCCATCACAGCCCTGCTGACCCTGCCCCAGGAGGGCAAGAGGAAAGCAAAATCCACTTGAGGGTTCCCAACAGCCTGAGCATTAGGCAACCCTAATTTCAAATGGTGGCATTATTCATCTTCCCAGGAATTACCAATCTATACAAACCTTGAAATCATTTTGTGTTTCTATTCCAGACTTGTAATGAAAGTCCTTTCAGTGAAATGCAGCCAACTCATTTCCCAGTATTATAAAAGCTTGTGAAATGCTCAATTTTTACCATGTGATGATACCTTTTCAAAAGCTTAGCAAAACAGCAGTAACCACCAAACAGTCCCTTAAGAGAGGCTCAAATCTATGCCTGTTAAAAGCGTTTGTGATTATTGCTTCATTCATCAAGACAAATCTATGAAGCAAACAAATTACCAACACAGAAGCTTTCCTTTATGGTTAGCCCAGCAGAATGGGACACATTGCAACTCTTCCATACTGTGAGGGAGAAATTCCTCTCATGAGTGAACTCATGCAGACAATTCCCAGCTGGATATTTTTTGGTTTTCATATTGATATTTTTGTGCTCAGGGGACATGGACATTAGCAGCAGAGTAATGATGGAAAAAAAGAAAAAATACCACCACTGCTAATAGTCTCTAACTGCATTTAAAAAATGGTAAAACCTCATGTGCATATATATGTATATATATGTGTGTATATATATATGTATGTATAAATGTATATATATGTGTATATATATGTGTGCGTGTGTGTGTATACATATATATATACATATATATATATATATATATGTATATATAGTGGTGACCAACAGCTGGCCTGAAGGCCTCACAGTTATAATTAATCCCAATTTTATAACAGAAAGGTAACTAATTATGTAACTACCTTAATTATATAACTGTGTGTGGGAAAGTCCTTAGGAAATTTAAACCAATACGGAAAACATAACTACTCTCTGACTTTTCACATATACAAAGGCAAACAAACCATGAGTTTCTTTCCAGCACGCATCATTACCACTAGAGGAAAAACTCAGCTTGACTGCTCAAACTGGTGGTATTTCAAACCCTTGCTCTACATCTCCCCACTCCTGAGAGAAGCCACACAAGAGAGAAGGAGTTATTTTCCACAAAATTATCAAAACTTTCAAAAAAACCCCAGTTCTTCTCAGCTGGCAGAACAGAAAGAAAGGCTGCCTACATTTTTCTGACAGTTTTTAAGAAGGAATTCACAGTTTAGGGTCCCAAAATAACTTTAATCCCATGCACATTAAAAAAAATATCCCAATGCTATGACAACATAGGAGAGTTAGCAAGAGATAAGTAAATTTTGTTTGATACATTTTCACAAGAGAACACATTGGTACATTAAATTCAATGCAGCCAGCTCTCCATTTATAAACCATAAGCAAAGCCATGAAGATTAGATTACTTTTTCCCTCCCTTTTATTTAAAGCTGAGATTGCCATGGTTCCAGGAGCTCAGATTTAAGTAAAAGCAGCGAGCACTGCTAGACTGCCATCCCTGCAATCAGCTTTAGTGCCAGGAAACGTGCAGCAATGCAGTCCCTGCTCCTCTTCCTCTGCTCACTTCAGCTCATTTCTGTGCCTGCCTGCTGCCTTTTTTAAAAGTTGAATTATTGCCCCAAGCCCTGAGGTGGCCACCTGCTATCAGTGCAAAAAAAGCCATGGTGCTTCCTGGGTACCCATGAACACAACCTCACACTCATCTCAACAAAACTGTGCCAGACCCATCTTGCAGGTAAAGCAGCACCAGTTTAAATTACAGTAACTTC